>JACXSJ010001404.1:0-61738 GCA_014851325.1 Pentalonia nigronervosa
CTAGATGGAATTGCCGTTATCAAAATATAGTGTTAAAGCAAATTATTAAACAATTATTCAAGCTTTAGAAGAAGAAATTAAAATGAAGATAATAGAGGAGTAAATGAAGCAATTGGTATAATATAAAAAGTAATAATTAATGATTTAAAGTATTTAAAGTCCAATATATTTGTTTTAGGTATATTAACAAATTTAAAAAGTGGACAATTTATAGTTTATTTATTTACCTTACATAAACTATTAATTAATATTAATATTGTTGCTAACAAATTTAAAGAAAAAACTGTAACTTTAGGAGGTGTGATGATGACTTTTAAAAATTCTAGAACAACGGAGTATTTTTCTAAGCTTTTGTGTGAAATAGAAATCTTTGCTAAAGACAATGAAATATCAATACAAACCCTATCTAAAGTTAATGTTTAACAAACATATTATATTTATTTATAATTCTTAATTTTAAGTAAATATTTACTTAATTAGGATGCAAAAGAAAAAGACAAGAGCCACACAATCTTAAAATTTTAAATACTACTACAACCATAAGCGTTAAATGAAATATTAATGACATTATTGAAACTATTGAAGATTATTTTAGAAAAAATGCTTTCATTCTTGTATTTGATGTTATCTTGATAAATCTGGACAAAAGATTTTCTACTGAAAGCTTCCAAATGGTTATAGCTGTTGATCAATTTTTTCAACTAAACTTTGAGGAAAGTCTTTTCTTTGTAGATCATTATAAAGTAAGTATCATATCGGTTTCTGAAAATTAATTTATACTTAATACTTATGCTTTAGTTTTTTAGTTTTATTAAAAGTAAACCTGTATTTTGTATATTTTTCAGAATTTGATGAATGTATCTAAAGAAGTATTGCAGTCAGAAATAAAAGTGGCAAAGAATTGAATATTGCAGTCTACTGATGAAAAATATATAACTTTAAATGATATGAAAAAGGTTTTAACAAAACAGACCTTCACTAATTTATATAAATTATTTCAAGTTACTTTAACAATACCTATAAGTTCCTCCACTTGTGAAAGGAGTTTTATGGCCATGCATACGAAATTTGCTTCAAACTTCTATGCTACAGGAAAGGTTCAACAACACTTCAATATTATACATTAAAAAAGAAATATCTAAATATATTGATACTGAAACGATTATTAGTATATTTGCAAAAAACAATAGATATATATAATTAAAATAAAAAAAAATTTAGTAACTATTCAATATTTTATATTTTTATGTTCCTATTATCTATATATACTTGGTAAGAGTAGCCACTAGAGTTAGTAGGTGAAAGAGACTAAAAATGTCTGTTTCCGCTAATGGCTAATGGATAAGACAAAGATGTTAAGCCCTCCACGAATGTGACCAAATATCCGCGTGTTCAATATTAAATTTTTGTAGAATAGTATTAATTAAATTAAACAATCCTTCTGCAGTCCTATCTTCACTAACATTATGAAATCCAAAAAAACACTCAACTAATTCTGACTTTTTAGTGACATATCTTAAAATAACAGAACACTGTTTTTTGGGTAATATCAATTGTGTCATCAATTTGAATAGAATAAAACTTACAATCTTTAACTTCTTGTTTAATATGATTAGACAAATATTCAGAAATACAAATTATTATATCATTTTGAATAATTTTTAATATACCAGAAAACTTATCTTGAATAGTTTTATAATGATTTTGAATTTCTAATGAGCATCTACTAAAAAGCATTTCAAATAACTCTTTGTAATTACTCTTATTTAATGAACTACTACTTTTATTATGCCCATAAAATACTAATTCTTGTTTGGACAAATATAATATTAAATCAATCAAATGCTCCATAAATAACATATTTAGTCTTACATTTTCATTGTAATTTTTCTTAAATAATTTACCATGTTCCTTAAGTGTATCTATAATAGTTTAATAGTTACTGTACTGTTTTCTAAATTTTTTAAGCTGAAATGATTATGGACATGATCTTATGAAGATTCATGTCTTTCAATGCTTCTGGATAATTTTTTTAAGTCATTGTAGCCTTCTGTAACCCAAACAGATTTTGTTTGACCCAACAACAAACATGGCCAACAAAATAATTTTTGTAGATAATAACTGCCAAACAACCATGAATGTTTATTATATACATTAGAATTAAATGCTCTATTAAATAATAAATACCTTAGAAACTATTTTATTAGTGGACAAACTGAAAGATGAGGAGTTAATTTACCTTGTCTAAGTAAATCATTTTTATCAACAGCATTCCAACGCCTATATGGAGTTTCTTGTAACAAGATATCCGGATCGCACAAAGGATTCATTTTTCCAAAAATAAAAATGCTTTTATTGAAAATATAAAATATATTCACATATAAGAATACACTACAAGATATACACGGCCGTATTGTAGTTATAAGATATAACTACAATACTATAACGGCCTACGGCTATAGAATATAGAATATAGCTAATAGATTCAAAATAATTAGTGATAAGTAGCATATTATCTTTTGATAAATATTAATTATTAACTGATAATAGCAATTGGGAATATTCACCACGAATTAAATTATATTTTCTAATATTAACTTCAACGGCGATGGATATCGGATGGCGAGATTAGTAGATCCATTGTCTTCGTTCGAGTGGTGTACATGCGCAGTTTCAATTATTTTATGTTTGTCTTATGTGTAATTATGTGTTTGTGTATATGTGTACATGACTGTATTATCTATATCCCAGGAGACAGCGATATTCATTTGTCTCCACTACGGCGCTTATAGTTAATATTACTTATTACTTATTAATAATTATTATGAATTTTTTATGCGTATGCCCGTAAAGTAATTAGTTTGCTGTGCAGTTGCCTGTTTGGTGGGCGGCGGGCGGCAACGACAACTATTATTTTGCTGATGCACTATGCAGTGTTGTTTTTAATTTAATTAATCAATTTTTTTCTTTGCAAAATTTTCGGAATTCAATATTTTTTAAATTAATCTGAATCTAGATTGAGCTTAATAAATTATGTTAACATTAATTTAAAATTTATCAGGAACAACAAGTGTATTTTCTTCCTTCAATTTTCAAGGGAGGCAGTGCCTCCTTTGCCTCCCCCCAAAAACCGCCACTGATCTATACATCTCCACAAATTCAGAATGAAATCATCAATATAAGTGGAACAGTAATCAAAGATAATGTTATGAATGATATCAAAAAGGTTGTAGCTTTCAGTATAATGGCAGACGACACCGCCGATGTCTCAGGAATAGAGTAATTGTCTATTGAAATTAGATTTTTTGATAATGAGAAGAAGGCTAACAGAGAAGAATTTTTAGATTTCATTGAACTTCTTGGATGCTGTCAAAATAGCTAATGCAATAGATCAATTCATTCAAAACGAAGATCTTGATGGAATAAAGTTTATTGGACAAAGCTATAATAGTTGTGCAACTATGGCAGGGAAGATCAATGAAGTGCAATATATTTTACAAGCCAAATATCCACATGATCTATTTTTTCACTATGCAAGTCATAAATTAAACTTGGTGGTCAATGATTTAAATTGTGTTCCAGAAATATATAACACAATTTCAACGGTAAAAGATATTATAAACTTCTTTTGTGAATCTGTTTCATATAGAAAATATATCTCAAACATACCAACATTTTGCGAGACACGATAATCTCAAAAATATAAAAGTATTTAAATTTTCAAAGAAAATTTTGAGATAATTGTAAATGCTTTAGACAAATTTTCAAAAGATGGGAACACTGTAACAAGAAAAGTTGCTTTTCAATTGCATTCTGTAGCAAATGAATGTATTTTTATAATGAGTGTTATACTCGTAGCAAAATACTCTAAATTATTAGAGCCTGTCGCGAATGATCTGCAATCAAAAAATCTGGATTTGATAAAATGCTCAAATTATATCAAAAAAATAGTGGGTATAGTGAAAGATGTCCATGAAAACTCTGATACGGAAATTCAAGAAATCTTATCTGCTGCAAATATAACAGCTGAGAATAGAGGAGCAGAAATTAATCTTTCCAAGATTGCCGGAGAAGAACATGGCTCGAATCCTCCAGCATCAAATTCAACTGAATTCTGGAAGAATCACTGCTAATTCCATACTTTAATTCATTGATATTCACATTCTCAATTTTCTGATGAAAACTTACCAGCTTTTTCACTTTTCTTACTATACCCCTTAAAAATATTGGATATGAACATCAAAGAATTTAAACTCAAAATAAATGATTTTGCCAATTATTACCAAATTGAAGAATTGGATAGTGAAGCAGAATTATGTTATAACATCTGGAAGGAGAAAAAATTGGCTAAAAGCAAACTATCAGACATAAAAATGAGCGAAATAGTGGAAGAAATAGAATTTTTTTCCTAAAGTAAGCAAGTCTTGCTTATTTTTTTAATTCAGCCATGTACAACCAATACTATTGAGAGGCCATTCAGTATCTAGAAAGGTAAAGACTTAGTTGCGTTCAACGATAATGAAAAATCATATGAATGATAAAATAGTTTTTTCATATCAATGCAAATTATAATATTTGTATACAATGTAAGTTATTTTAGGTCTCTGTATACTAAGTGTGCATAGAAAACTGCTATATAGATGAAAAAAAGGAAGAAGCTGCAACAGAATATTCTAAGCAGATTTTTCAAAGATTAAATTATTGTTATTGTTATAATTTAAAAATTAAAATATAAATAAATACTTAAAGAAAAAATTAATTTTATTTTTCGCCCCTCTTCCCTTCGATTTAAATCCTTACTACGCTCATGTATATGGTTACCTACTGGAATAGGCATATTGTATTTTTGTTGTAGTTTTTCAAGCCCGAGCGTAGCTCACTCGCTTTTCCCCTCCCAGCCCAACAAACACAATCGCAACCACTCGAGTTCACTATAAGCATTATATGACATTCGACTGCAGTCCATATATTATACAATATACTTATATATATAATATTATATACTATGTAATACATAATGTTGGTGCGCAAACGCTGCCAGGAGCAAAACGACCGGGACGGGCGTAATTCGATTCGGGTGGAATAACTATATGTATGTGTATATGCAGCACGTCAAAGGGTATACGAATCTCCGGGGATGAAAAAGGGTTATAACGGGAGTGATACAATAATAGTAATATAGACAGCAGCAGTCGTACGTATATTATAAAAAGTGTTTGAAATTATCTGACATTGGTATATAAGTGCACGTAAAAGACTTATATTTGATCTATCGCATAGAAGTTTTTTTCATAGTTTTGTCTCAATATGGAAAAATAGATGGACTAACACGAATTGAATCATTGTGCTAGTCCAAACTCCACGTATTTTACATTTTTTCCGTCATTTCGTTGGGCTTTTTTACGCCTAATATCGCCGATGGCGCGTGTTTCCGCAATAATTACTTATACCGTTTACCAAATTTCTTGTTACCGTTGTCGAATAATCATATTAACCAACTTCGGAGTACTTTCCCCCTCCCACCCCCAAATAATAATGGATCACAGAGTATGATTCATTTATCTGTTTATTTTATTACCGTGTTATATAAACTATGCGATATTAGCTAAACTAACTAAATTATAAAATGTGTATCGACAACGTACAGTCGGTGGCGTCATTGGAGTTTCATAACATGTGTACCAAAATTTAGGTAGGTCAATTTTTTTTTCTTCATCATAGTTTAAATACACGTGTTTTATGTAAGTATAGCGCATGTATGAAGTTGAAAGGCTATTTGCTTATTTCATATTTTAATAAACTAAAAAACTTAGAAAGTTGGAAATTTGAAATAGCTTTGGTTATGCATACTTCATGCCAATAATATATATCAGTGGCATGCTCAATTTTTTTGAAAGGGAAATAAGAATTTTTGATTATTTTCATACCGTGGTAAATATACTTTCATTGCTTTATCATATATTTTATATGACAAAAATAAGTCAAAGGGTGGTAGTGATATGATACCCCTTCCTACAATTAATAAATATACATTACCTCCATAGACACATAATAAATTTAAACTGTTTTATTAGAAATGCATGGGTCATCACGAGCTTGTAAATTAAACTAATCTACAGGACTTTTACGTCATACAATCTACCCATTTTTAATTCCTATTAGTACAATTTTTTTTAATACCTTAAATATTTAAATATTACAATATGATATATTAACGAATGTAAGAATACATTTTTAAAAAATAGCGAAAAAAGCCAACAACTATAAATATTTTTATTGTTCTACATTATTAATGTACTTAAATATAAATAATTTGGTACATGAATGAAGAAGACCTTGCTTGATATATTATGCTAACTGACGGAGTTAATCGCTATAACTATTCAAAAAATAATAAATAAATATTCTTAGAATTTATTGGGTAATGCTTGACAGTTATATTTATAATAAACTATAAACATTTAGTGTATTACCTAAATCAATAAATTAAAAACCGTTAAAAACTATAATCTAATAACATTTTTTTAAATATGATTTAAAATTTGCTAATTTCAAAGAAAAACTTTTCTTATAGTTAATTTCAAATTTAGATAAAATATTGTTGGTAAGAAATTTCATCTTTTAAAGTTCAATAATAATAATAATAATAATATTGTATAAACACCAGATAAAATAAGTTTTATAAACATTCTCTATATAGAGAATATGAATGTTATATAAACCTACCCATATTGTTTATAACTTTTTAGATGTTTTAAATGTTACATACCTAGTTTAAAAGACTGTCAAATTCAGTTTATTCCAGTCAAAACACCAACATGTGTGGGTGTACAGCATATATTTTGAAGATAAATTTAGTTTTGTACCTTCAACTTTATTTCACGTAGCTATACACTTGCTTATAAGTCTTTCTAATTATTTTCAACATGGTCTGTGCGTTTTGATATAAAACAAATGTTTAATTAATATTCCGACCAAATTGCATCACAAGTCAAAGTTGTCTAAGTTGACTACATTTTATGTTTTAATTATTTTCTTTTTACACGAGTGAGTTGTATAAACTTGATACTCCAATATATTAAATTACTTTTTCACTTAACCTGAAAAACTACTATTCATACTATGCGTGATTATTTTAATAAAATAAAAACAAAATTCATCAATGTAATATTGTATTAAGTACGATAAGTAATGATTGTTATTTAATTTACCAAAATTTTGTCAGTATAATATATAATGGTAGGTAATTTTTAGACTTACGTATTTAATTTATTATTATCTGAAGTTATACAAGCCCTTGTACAACTTCAGAAATCTAGCAACAGCAATCTTGCCCCAGCAAGTCTACAAGGGTCTGTGTGACATAAATTTTTCTAGCCCCCTCAAGATTAAAAATTGTACTGCACCTATGCGTCTGATTGGGAATTATCTTAAATTTAAAATTAATAAAGATCAAAAGATTCATGTCTCATTGAACAATTATTTTTAAAAATAACTACAGATACACAAGCAATTTTGACTATTAAAAATGTGTAATCAACCTACTTGATTATATTTTAATATGACAGTATTTTCTGTAAGGATCATTAGAGTATTAGATACCAAGTTCAGTGGAATATGCTAGAAAGCACCTACTGATTATTTTTAGGTATAGTTAATCAATGTATAATCTGCTATAGAAACCTAGAAAAAAATAAAATACATATAATATGTAAACATTGCACAAGTATACGCTTAATATTTTTAAAGTAATAGACATAATATTAATATTTTGCTAACATTTTCAATAAAAACGTTTATACCTGGCATCGTTAAAACTCAAAGAAGAATATGTTATTAAAAACAAATCACTAACAATATTATTAATTTACTATGTAGGCAACTATGCTACCTAATAAAAAAATGGTAGGTAAAATAATTTATACATTTCTTTTATAGTAAGTACTAACAGTTGTCTTATGAGGTTTTAATCGCAAGCTTATCTATAGCGAAACAATTGTTTTTTAAACTGTTTTATTATTATCATATTACTCAAATTTCATATTTAGACATTAAGTAATAGGTGTATAATATAATTTATAATTATCTATGTTTTAAATTTCAGTTACCTATAAGTTTAAATGTATTTATATTAATATTATTAAAAATGTATAATTATTATGGTTGTATACAGATCTGCATAGTTTTATAAACAAGTCATCAATGAATAGACTATAGATACGTATAAATATTCAAGGAAACTGTCAAAATAAGTATACGTGTATACGATTGATCTGCTGCTGAAATTTCATTGGTCACTATTGTAGTGGCAATAAAAATCTTAAATTATATTCATAAATCATAATATCTATAAACTATGCAAAACTCATTATAATATTATTGTTATATTTACTTATTCTATTTGTACATAATTTTTGTCTCACTATTTTTAATGAAGTTTTGTATAATTCTATCTTGGCATATTAAATTAAATTTCTCAGAAAGGTAAAAGTATCTTATCATAATATTATATGTACTTACCTAGTGTTTGTTCAATATTGGGTGTTAAAGTAGGGATCCAAGAGGTTTGAATATAAAATGTGAACCTTTGAAAAATAAAATACCACAATTCTCTTAGTTGTTACAAATATGAACAAACTTGTAAAACATTTTCAGGTTGTAATGTAATTCAAAACATAAAAATTAAAAAAAATAAATATTCAAAATTGTTATTGTTATAGGTAGTGTTGTTGTTATACGTTAGATTATTATTATACTCGTATATATTAATACAATTTAAAATAAATAATAATTACTGACTACATATATGCATACATTTTACAAAACCAATTTATGCTTACTAACGGTATAAATTAAAAAATATATACACGTAATTAAAAGGACATCTTGAAAAAAATTAAATTAGTAGGTGGGTAGTTTGGATGAAAAATGAATATGAAATGGGATATAATCACAAATTAACATTTAAAATAATAGATAATAAATAATAATAAAAATAAATAAATATTTTATAATAATACATTTTATAATAATTTATCGACACCATCTATGTATAAAGTATTTTATACAGTCTTTTACAATCAATGTTATTGAGAAAATTACATTTGATAATTTTCGGTATGAATAAACTTACTTTATTATTTTATATCAAATTATTATTAATATCCTGAAAATTAAAAACATCCTTCTTCTATGGATGTATTATAGGTATGTATTCATATAAATACCGATATGAAGGTACCTAACTTAATTTTTTGTAGATATACAGCTTTAAAACTGTCGATTCAATATGATGTAGAGTAAGAGTTTGGTTTGTTTTGAAATTGAAAACATATTTTACTGTGAAATAAAGATTTGAAACCTTAAAGTATAATTATACCGTTTGTACATTATATTATTTGCCTGAGAGAGACAATATATCCATGGTTGGTTAATGGTTATTAGATCTAAGGAATATATACCAAGCAAGACGAACAATATTCGTAAAAAATATATTCATAAAAATGCAAAATAAAACATTCGATAGTGCATTTGGGTACAACGTATAATATAAGTACAATAATAATGTTGTATTATGAACAGTCTGGCACACACAATAAGCAATTATACATCGCCTAAATAATATAAAATTACAAAATAAGTAGAAAACAAATAAATAATATTAATTATACATTTAAAATCACTACTCATGTCGTTTATTATAGGTATAAAAATAAGAATCCAGTGACTACAAGACAACACGTCGCCGCAATAGTATTACCTTTATAACACGTTACAACGAGACTATAACGCCGAGTCCGTCGTATACGCTTGTTCCACAAAAGCCCTGACCGGTATGCCTTTGCGGAACTTTGAAAAAGCCGAAATGCCGGTGGTGGCGATTTCGGGCACTGTTGTCGTTGTCATGTCACGCTTCAGTAGTTGCTGTCTCTTGTTTGGAAAATTTCCTCCTTGTATTTGCCGGTCGTCAATCTCTTCTGCAGTAGACCGGTTTTCGATCTGTTCGACTTGCAGCTGATCGTCGACCCTTTCTACTTGCTGCGAGTCGATGACGCTTTCTATTTGCTGCGAATCGTCGATGCTTTCTACTTGCTGCAAGTCGTCGACGCTTTCTACTTGCTGCGAGTTGTCGATTTGTGGTTCTACTTGCTGGTCGTAGCTTTGTTCGGCTTGCTGACCATCTACTTGCTGATCGTAGCCTTGTTCTGCTTGCCGACCATCGATTTGCTGGTCGTAGGCTTGTTCGGATTGCCGACCATCGATTTGCTGGTCGTAGATTTGTTCGGCATGTTGGCCGTCGACTTCTTGGTCGTAAACATCTTGTTCGACTTCCTGGTTTTCGATCAATCGGTTGTTGGAAAGTTTTCGTTCTGCGACCGGATGGCCGTCGAATCGTTGATGCAAAAGTCGGGTTGACTGGCTGTAAAACCGTTCCGGCCAATCGAAGTCTCGACGGGAGTCGTGGATTCGCCGCATCCGTTTGAAGGCGCGTTGACTGGCCAACATGTTCCAGGCCGCCTGGTCGTTGGCGTCGTCGCGCTGAACCACGGTAGAACCTCCGTCGACCTCGTCGTCTCTGCCCGGCCACTCGCGCCGCCCGAACCAGTTGCTCGGGGTGCCTCGTACGGACCGCACGGAATTGTGTGCAACGCCGCGCCACCCGTCCACCGAGGCCATGAGCTGCTTGAGAATGCGGGACGCATGTGAGCCGGGCGGTGGCGGAGGTGCGTCCCTGTGTCCCGGATACATGGCCTCGACCACGGTATCGAACTTGTCTTCTGTCCCGACAACCGGTTCGAACCGGCACCGTAACGTGACGGGCACGTTGACGTACGTGGGCAGCTCGATCGTTTCGCCGCGGAGCAGCGTCGTGTCCACGCGCCTACCGTTTCCCGAAGCGGCGTCAGCTGCATACGATGCAGGCGCCGCCGCCCGATACAGGTCAGGCTTTTTTTCGTACGATTTGCTCGCTCCACGTTTCGGTTTGTCGTCTACCGGAAACCGGAAGTAACCGTCGTCGCCACCGTCACCGCCGCCGCCGTCATCTTTGTAATCCTCGTCCGCGTCCGTTTCGCCGTCGTCGTCACCTCCGTCGCCGCCGCCACCGGCGAAGTCGTCGTATTTGGGACCACCGCCGCCGCCATAATTGTTGAGAACGTCCTCGTCGTATCGCCGGTGACCGGCCGCCCGGCAAGGCCGCCAGTCGTCGGATTCAGCGGCGTCGGCACAGCACGTCCACATCAGCGCCGCACACACGGCGGCCAGCACGACGGCGCGGCTGCGGTACACCGTCGCAGTCCGTCGGCCATCGGTGGTCATCGTTACGGGCAGCGCCGACCGACTGCAGCGTGCGCGGCGTTTATAATAATAATATAACGTTATGTCGTACAGAAAGAGTAACGTCGCCGATACGTGACAATAAGCGTTTGACGTTAGTCGGGAGTCGCGCGGCGGCTTTTATACGCACGTCAACAACACGCAGTTATTGTTGTGTTTGTTGTTGTCTTTCGGACGGCCAAAGTGAACCAGGAAACGAACGCGGCGCAGTCCTGCCGGCTCGTCAAAACAATAACAGTGACAATAATAATAATAATAATAATAATATGCAAAGTCGTGTTTGGCACTTGAGTGAAAACAACGGACCACCGCGGACAATCGTCAACGCACTAGCGGACTCGGCACTAGATCGGCACAGACCGTTTATAAATATTATTGTCCACAGTTTTGTTATTTTCGTACGTAAAAATTCCTCGTCGGATTCCTATCGGATTTCCAAACGTGCGCGTCAAGCACGTCGATCAAGTTCGTTGTATTTTATTTTCGTTTTTAATCGCGAAACAAAAATAATATAAAATATAGTGGTGTGGTATTATTATTATCATAACATAAAACGAATTCAAGGAAATTAAAATAATTTTTTTTTGATGTTTTTTTTTATGTTTTTTTTATGACCTAATTTAGGATTGCAAATGACCGTACCCATTAAAATAATTCAAAATATGCGTGAAAATAATACCGAAATAAATACGTTCTTAAAAACATATTAAAATATGTTCCTACAAACAAATCAATAAATATTTAATTTTAAAATAGTAGGTAGGTAAATTGTGTAAATCCTCATTAATGTATTATATTTTAACTACAGCTCGAGTTATAACTTTTGTTATATTCTCATATATCGTAAATTGGATTTTATTCTGCAATTAAGATTATTATTGTTATTGCTATTGTAGTTAGTTTAATTTATGAATCATTATTTAGATTCGGAGCAAATGAGCAATAAATGTATTGATTTAACAATTTATTTTGTTTATCAATAGTTTTTATATATAAATATATATGAAAATATACGAATATCTGTTAAAATGATTTAAAATAATTATTTAGTAACTATCGTAGTTACTAAAAATGTAGACAGTCTACTCAAAATCGTTTTTTCTCGTACTTATACAATGATAATAATTTATCATTGAATTCAAATTTAACACATCAATCAAATTACAGTGACCTACTCAATGATGAGGTACATTCAGTACCTATTATACTGTACAGCTGAAAGATTGCCTGTATTTGACGGCCTTTAATTTTATACATGTTAAAAATAATAATGAAAGGTAAGTACACATTGTTGTAATGTTATGTTTAAAATATTTGCTGTGCATGTGGAGTGTGGTCCATAATAACAGTGAAAATAACTGTCAAAGGTAGTACAAAATCAATACATATATTATGTATCTCATGTTCATCCACCACAAAGTCAAGTTTTAATTAGCTAGAGAAAAAAAAGTCGATTAGAGCGATGACAAAATATTCTACTTCTTCTTCAATCCCACACAAGTCGTCTCAACAAGAATCTGTCGTCATAATCCCCGATCTTCATTTTGACAAAAAAAGTATTTATTACCTGATAATATAAAATTTTTTTATTAAGACTGCCGTAATACATAATTTCTACTCAATCTCCTAAAAACTTATCAATAATTATAATATTGAAATCTCTATTATTTAACAGATTTTAGTCCAAAGTATAATTTGGTGCCTATAAATAATAAATAACTTTAAGAGGTATTGAATAACGCAAAACCTAAACACCAATGATGAACAAAAAATGAAAATTTTATAAAGAATTCTTTTGATTTATATTATTGGATATTATGGTTTTACGCATGCTCAGTCTTACCTCCTCAGCTGACGGGCATGTTAAAGACTTAAAACTAACATAATATTGCTCTGCAGGATAATTGACGGTTCAATTGATATTCGCTTATCATTACATATTATTGTTTTTTTTTTTTCGTGATTCTTACTATTATTATATTATAAATATTGTTTATTGCACAGATATAAAAAATAAAGCAAATATCTATTTACTTCCGAACTCGGAATAATATGTTTTGGGTTGAATATTATAGATAAGTACATCAATAATACTACATACATTAGAACAAAAACCTTTAATAAATATCTGGAGTACCGAAAATGTAGGATTTTTTCAGCTGTAGTTATCCACGAATAAGCAAAAAACACGTAACCAGTGGTTACGATAAAATAATATTATGTGAGCATCGAAGCAAATAATAATAATATTTAACAATGACAAAAACATTTTGAACTCTTTTAAATTTGTTCATTAAAATAATATAATATAGTTCAGTTGATAAAGCACGATGGACGGAGATTTAATAAACTTTCAGAAAATTCTCGTAATAGTCTAAAATTGAAATTTGCTAAAATTATTATAATTATAATTTTGTACAACTGTCGTTCAAACCACTCCAAAAGCAAACCAGTATTGCGTGCGTATATGCGTTCAAACCTTACAAAAATATATAATTAGTGCATTTAGTTGTAATATTGTTTGACAAACATAGTGTTTCCAACAACTGCAAACGTCATTATCAACTTAATTAATGTACAAGTATAAAGCGGCAAACTTAGCGGGTTTTATCTTCTAATTAAAAATCATAACTGAATAACAATGAAGCACTAAAAACTTTTATAATTCGAACAGAGTTTCCGCTGTGGCAATTATGATACTATGGGATAAACAAACGAATCTCGGTTTTCACAACTTAACGAATTTTACTTATTCGGGAAATGCTACAAATTCCGTTAGTTATAACAATATGTGTAAACATTAAATTTGTTTTGAATTTGGATAGTTGGATAAAATATCCACGTCATAATACTATTAACGTACTTATGTATATTACAACGTTTTTGAAATGCTATACTTCAGTCTACAGCGTAATATAAGTTTAACAATACACGCAATCGTTATTTCGATAATTGTTAAATATTTTACAATTTAAGACTAAAGCGATTATCATTAATTTTTTCCAACATATGTTTATCGGTGAACCAACTATAGATCTTCGATTTTTAAATGGCGAAATTAATTTATCATAATCTGAAGTAGTTTACCTATTACGTATAAATATTGAGTGAGAAAATAGTTTTTTATATAAATAAGCATTAAAGACGTTCATTTGATTTCGCTGGCTACTATTTGCCACTTCATAACAATGAATATACTAGATAAATACCAAACTAAATATTCTTAACAAAACTAAGAAATCGTACTTTGATTATAGTTTTGGTAAGATTGTTATAATATTTAGTCACATATTCACCTTATGAATAATTAAAAAAAAAAAGTACTAGGTATCTACAACCCTTCGATGAGAACTCGTGTATAATCACACTAATTTAATACCTACGTCAAAGTTGTAATTAAGTTTAAAAAAATAAAGTTAAGGTACCACATTTATAAAGAAAACTTTTAATTTTCAGTTTTTAGAACGTCATGAATAAAAATAATTTGACGTTTAATAAAAAGTATCATTTATATATAATAAATGTATAGTAATAAATTGTTTGGAGAAATAGGATAAGGCACTTATAATGAATTTTTTTTCAGTCTGCAATACATTTTTTGTCAGCGTTTAATGTACTTCATTAATATTTAAGCCAGCTATATTATTCAATATTGTTCGAAATAATAAAAAATCGCAAAAATATCCCATAAGAAATTAAGAAAATTACGTATATATATATATATAATGAAATAATATTGAGATGTGGAATAAAGTAAAATCCAACCTCCAGTAATATAGTATTCCCAGTGATGTCAAAAATGTATTATGACTGGAGAAGGGTTGAACCTATACGAAACAATTTAATAATTTTTCCACCATGTTTAATCATCGATATCATATTTTATATAATATATTGAGTTAAAATATTAGTAAACACTTATATTACTTAACGAAAATCAGATAAATTTTAATCAGAAAATAATATTATTATAAATGGGAAAATAAATGTTCAACAATCATAAATATGAAAACTTGAATGACCCAATACTGAGAGATATTATACTGAGAAACAATAGCTACCAATTATGTTTAATTAATCAGTGTCTATTAAATGATAACATTATTACACTATAATAATTTTATAAAGATATAATATTATGGTATCTGAATATATCGTTCAACAGTATTATATTTGTATCCATTTTGGCGACGGAGATGAGTAATATTATAATAAAGTAACGATGGGCTATTATAATGCTATACGAGTATAAGTATAATGACTAATGAGAATGTTCCGTTTTCACCAAAAGTGAACGATCCCTCGTTTGCACTTTACGATGATAAAATAATGACTGATCTCTGCAGTTTCATATGTCTATTTTACCAGTATCTTAAAATTATGATTTTTTTTATGCATTTAATTATTGCATGTTGGTTACAAGTCCACTTTTTGGTACATAAATCATAATAATATTATACAAATTATATGTCTTTTAAAATATGTGAAGTAAAATTATGATATAATAAGATGGGGATAAAAATCTATATGTATAAAAAATAATGATTGTTTGGATGATTTTTTGTTTGTTTGTCCCCTGTAAACTCAAAAACTACTGAACCGTTTTAAATAAAATATTTATAAATACATTCATAAAGTTTTTGTTCAAATACCTCAAAACAATACTCATCGTTCGAATCGATTTAGAGATTATGTAAAAGGTAACCAAAAATAATATTCAAATCAATTTGTTTTTTTTTTTTAGTGTTAAAGCAAAAGTTAAACAACAAAATCTGGTGTGAAAATAATACAATATTGTTCAATGCAATTTAAAATGTCTTATTTGATTTTCTCAAAAGCAAACCTACTTTGAACATTTTTAGGCACATTTTCATGCATTTTTTTTTAGAGTTTTTAAGGTCATAAAAATCCTAACCCTAAGATATACGCATAACTCTTAATACCTGTATGCGTAAAAAACTAACACTAGGCATGCATACACCACAGTATTGTAGTACATACAATACACACTTTCCACCAAATGCATGTAAAGTAACACAGACCGAACGGCCGTCATTATTATTACTATTATAGTCTTCTAGACTGGATTTTGCTGACCCAGTCACGTCACTCTAGCATCGAAATTCACTACTCACCCAAACTGAGCTGCACCGAAGGTAGTATTTTATAATACGAAAACGGTACATCCATCATGTACAACACGCGATAATTAACTGTCGACTGTCATAATATTATATTTTATATTATAATATACACACAATGTGATTCATTTAACTGCAAGCTATATTAATTTTTTAAGTAAATTTAAAAAACTCTTTATTATAAAATTTGAATAATATTTAATTGTAACACTACAATAAAAACACAATTTCACACGACTTACACAATTTGATTTGTTTATAAATATATTTTTACTAAGTAATATGATTAAAATAATCATTAAAAGTTTAAACAAGTGAAGAATAATAGCAGTATGAATTACAACTTATGCGAGATAGGTACGTTGTTCAATTTTAGTCGGATTATTTAAATATTCGATATTAAATATTTGATATTATTTTATAATATTAAAAAAATATTCAGCTTGTGATATGTAATTAAAAATACCTCTACAGTCTAAATAAGTTTACATTAAAATAATTAAAAATAAAATCCCCAAATAATAAATAGGTTGTAAATAAAAAATGTAAGACACTTTTTTTTCCAAAATATAAATTTATTGAAAGTAAGTGTAGCATGCAGTAAAATGGTTCACTTCGTATATACTGCATAGGCGTTCGTATAGTAATATAGTTTGCGTCAATAGAACGTTTCGTTAAAGAGAAAATATAACCTACATAATATGGTAATAAAGTAATAATGATAATATAATATTATGTGCCTCTACATAGTATGGTTGTATAGGAATTAATACAATGTAGATTGAACGACGTTTGAAAAGTGCATAATATTTTTTTTTATCTTCCTGCAGAATCGACATCAATGGTGTTCGGCGGTGGACCGACATAATACAAGGTATAATTTATTCGCATGATAATATGCAAATAATATACTGCACGCACAGTACAACGCATATTATACACAAACGTATAGAAATTTATAAAAAAAAAAATTCGTAGACCGCGTCCCATCGCACAACGTGTGAAAGCTGTGCAATAATAATAATAATAATACAGAAACTACTGTAGTGTTGTTAAGTATATTATGCGGTTTCGGCGAATTGTTTCTGTATATCATACCGAGGAAGCATTTGAAGCAGAGATTCCTAAACTTCGTTTTTTGTGTACCACTCTTTGTGATTATTACAGACCAGTAACTTATCTAAAAGCCTAAAAAAAAAGTCGTTTAAAATATAAATGCATTTTTTATATGTATATACCCTCAGCAACATGGGTCATTGGGCTTACAGAGAAAAATAAAATAAATTACATAAATACGTAACATAATTACGTATACTAAATCTAAATGTTAATTAAATTTTGGTTTGAAGATTGGCGGCTGTGATGAATTGGATGATGTTAGCTATGGACTGAGGGTGATTGTTTAGTATTTCGGCTAGTGATTCAGACAGGTTGTGACTTGTTCGGATATTGTAGTATATTTGGAATTCTGTGAGAATGTGGCTGATGGTGACTTGGAAACTACAGAATGTGCACATTGGGGGTTCTTCCTTGGATATTAGGAAGCTGTGGAAGATTTGGATGTGTCCGATTCTGAGTCTAGTTAATATGACTTCGATTCTATTGTGAATTTTGATAGGAAACGTCCAATTGACGGTGCTATGTTTGAAATGATTTAATTTAGTATAGTAAGATGTCCATTTCTGGTACCATCTTAGTTGACTTTTATTTGTTATAAGCGTTTGTATGTCCCTGAATGAAATAATCTGTGTGGACGATGATAGTGGAGTGGTGATTGCAGTTTTGACTGTGAGATCAGCGAGTTCATTCTCTTTTATATTAGAATGTATTAGAATCTAGAAGATTTTAATTTTGAAATTATTGTGGTATTGTAACGTGTAGATTTTGTTCTAAATGTGTAGCTAATGTCTGATGGGTTATATGTATTTTTTATATTGTTGATAGCGCTGAGGGAGTCAGTAAAGATAATAGTGTCTTGTGATTAGGTTAGGTGGTGATCGGTTATTACCTCGAGCGTTTTTAGTATGGCAAATGATTTTGCTGTGAAAACTAAGCAGGAGTTAGGAAGTTTGTACATGAATTTGATGTTATCCAAATTACTGCAGCGTCAACCTCGTCATTGCTTTTGGAAGCATTTGTGTACATTTTTTCACTTATGACATTTTGAATTATATGGAAATATTCTTTTTTGTAGATTGGAGAGGTTGTGTAGTTTTTTTTTGGATGTAGAAAGAACAGTGTTGGTTTCGATAAGATTTTTTCATTGGGGGGTTAGAGTAGGTGTAATAGTAAGTGCATTAGAAATGTTCAGATTGTTCTGCCGGAGTAGTGTTGGTAACATTTGAAACATTGATTTAAGTCAAGAATAGGAAGGGTACTTGCTAATTTTAATTCATGATTTAATGTTATTTTGAATCTTCTTATGTTGAGAGGACGTGTACAGGCAAGATTATAAATACTGGATATTGTGTTTGAACTTTAAGTGCCGATTGACATATGAAAACCTGAGTTGTGGATTACATCTAGTTTTATTGATATTGATTTATGTATATGCTGTTGTCTAAATGAAAGATCTGTAGTTGAGTTTAAAAAGTATGCGTGATTTCTATATTATTAATAAAATATGAGTTTTGGAACTCCATGATGTATGAGATATTATTTTTATTATATTGAGACGTGGGAAAAATTGAGTTTTTAAAGGAGTTGATGCGGCGAGTCCAAGAACATCTTTTTGTCTAATGCCGAGTATTTTAATAGTATTATTATTTATTAGTTGGTGATCATTCATGTTTAAGTTAATAGAGTTTTGATTGTGCTTGCGTGTAAATACTATATATTGTGATTTTTCAGGTAAGAAAGTGAAGCCAAATGTCTGGGCCCATTTAAGTAGATTATTGATGGTTTATTGTAGGTTGGTTTCGACATTTGCTAAGCTCTTGCTTCGGCAATAAATATTAAAATCGTCTGCGTAGAGGGTAGAATGGACGGGTGGAGAAATTTTCTGTGTGATATTGTTGATGGCTATAAGGAAAAGAGTAATCGAATTTATAGATTCTTAAGGGACTTCATTAATCTGTGAGAAAGTCTTGGATAGAGTTTGGTTAATTCTTACTTGAAATGTTCTTCTTTTAAGAAAACTGCTGATAAAATTGAACATTTGGCTTTGGCTTAGTACTTTAGTGAGACTCTTTAAAATGTGCGGTTTCCATATTGTATCATAGGCTTTCATCAAATCTAGACTAATCATACATAAGTATTAATTTTCGTAGTAAATTTTTTGTATTTCTATGTGTATTTTGGATAGACAGTTGTATCTTTATTTTTTAGGAACCCACATTGTTCGGGGGTGAAATATAAGGCTGTTCTAAGAATAATATTAAACGTTAGTTTCGATTTTTTCTAGAATTTTACATAAGGCATTGTGGTAATTGTTTCATTATATTTTCTAAATCTAAAAGTGTGAAGTTGAATTGATTTGGAATGTATTTATGTATATTTCGTAGATATTACAGAGGGTAATTTTTGTTTTGAATGTGATTAATATTGCGGCAGCTTCTATATTTAAACGGATAGAGATTTCCTCCTAAGAAATGAGTGTTTGATAAGTGTCCAGAGACACCACCACTTGTCCTCAGACAGTCTTTACGGTTTTTTATTGCATATTGGTAGTTATTTATATTAGACAGAGATTCGTCGTATTTTAAGTTTGTTTCTTGAAGTCATATTGCAATTGGTTGATGTAAGTTGATTATAAGTTTAATTTCATTGATATCTTTATGGAGTCTGTTGAGGTTCCATTGGATAATGTTTTTGAGTTGTGTCTGCATTTTAGTATTTATAAATATTAAGTTTTTTTTTTCTAATTCTGGGGAGTGATTTTTTTTTTAATTATTTGTTTTCTTTATGCCGAGGAAGAATTGTCTTCGTAATATGACACAAATAGTGAGTTATTTAGTCTCGTGAGCCTGTTTTTGATACTAAGGTTTTTTATTTTCGGGCGAATCGCGTACATCATATTTTAATCATTTCCATTGGAGCCATATCTAACTGGTTTAAAAACTGGAGGAATTATGCACGCTGAGGGTATTTTCTATTATATACTTAAGTTGAGTAAAGTTTATTTTTAAGTTAGAAATTCCTTTAAAAGCAGTTATGGCTGAGGCTAATATTTTGTCCAGTTTAGTTACTATTTATTCTATGGAGTTAGAGCGTTTAATTTTTTTTAGTAACGGGTTGAGGATTTGTATTGGATTTTTCAGCGAGATGCTTGCTTGTTTTTGTGTTATTAATTGGTGTTGAAGGTATATTGTGTGTTATTCTAGAATTTGCTTTTCTTCCTTTGATTTCGGATTCTAATAGTTTTGTTGTAAGGATGTTATTATTTGTTTGATGATTTTGCGTTTAGTCGGTGTTGTGTTAATAGGATTCTCTGTTAAAGATATATTTTCGGCGTCACTGGAGCTAGCGTATGTTGAGATGGGTCTTTTTATGTGGTCAACTGATTTCGATGAGAATATCAACTTGTTGGTAATGTGTTGAGAATTTTGTTCAATAATATTATTTATGTTAGTAAAGTCTTTATCTATGGTATTTGAATCTTGTTGTATATTAATATCTTTATAAATTTCTTCGAAGATCGGCGGAATGTAGTTATTGCTATTGGTTAAGATTTTTTTATCCATATCTTTTTTGGTAGTGGTTTGAGGTATGACTAGTTTGTTTGCAGATATAGCATAACACGGTGTCGTCCGAAAAGAATATACTGTAATCGGATTGATCGTAATTAATTAATAAAGAACTCAACAAACTATGGATATCGTCGGGATGCAAATATACTTGTCGTCGAAAACTGCCCATGTGACCATTCGTTGTTTGAGAAACCGGCTTTCATAAATGTAATTGGTTATAACATTTTAATGAGGATATTTTTAATAGTTTTTTATAATCATGTCGTGAGGTGTAGATTGCTGCACGCTAGATATGATGATTTGTTTTTACGAGTTAATAAACCGACGATAAGCAATTTTTGTGTTATTTATAACGATATACGATTGTTTTAAAATAATATGTTTAATGATACTCTTACTGGAGAAATAAATACAAAATCTATTGTTGAATATGCGTGAAGCAAATTTTATATTATAAGGTGATGTAAGCTGGCTGAATGCTTTGATGTACTTAATTTGTGGGACATCATTTACTGTATTGAAGATAATTACTTGGTCTTTTTTTGGAAAGGATGATTTTGCTGTTGTTTCTGCGAATGTTTTGTATGCATTAGATTGTGGATTAGGGGGTATGAGTGTATCAGGATTGTCCATAATGGTGTATATAAAGGCGGAGGTGATTGTTGTTACCTATTTGGTTATGGGGAGCTGTAGTATAACAACATACTTTCTTAATTGTAGTGTATTGCGTAAAGCGACGTATGTGTTACTGCTATCGGGAATTAAGAAATGCGATAAGCAGTGACCGAGAACACACATGTGAATCGGACGGAGGTTGCACACGTACTGATAAATGTATTTTAATGAAAACGATAATGCAGTAATAATAATTTCCTACATTAGTACTTATAAGCGTTTAATGTGTCTTCGTCCGTGCGAAGTGGCGGGTGTCGACGATTAAGGATTATTGACGTATTTCCCGCGGAGATTCAGGATAACGATTAATTAATTTTCCGTACCATCCCGTGGCTATTGGCGTACCGCAATTTGAAAGCCTCCGTATAAAAGCGTTTCGCACTTGATATTTTATTTATATTATCATAATATTACGCGTATGTTAAATAATATTATAGACATTCAGCAGTACGCGGGGCAGCAAAGTTATGGAAGCAAAGATTGTTGATATAATATGCGCGAAACAAACCTAAAATAGATAAATTACATACGAATCTTTGTAATAAATATAATATTCATGTATACAATTACAATTATTAAATGTCTTCAAAAAAAAAGGGTACTTCAAAAGTATTTAAATAATGTCTTGAAAATGTCGATTTACAAAAATTAAGCACAAAAACGTTATTATATATTTTACATTTGTGAGATAATGAAATTATTTGTCATTTGTTGTTCATAGTTTGTATAACATGGCAGTGAGACATGAGAATTCTATGATTTAAAGGCGTCCTGTAATTCGTCACTCGGACTTTACAGCTGGCTGACTAACTAAAATGGCACAACAGCTAAATAATATATGAATAGTGATATTTTTAATCATTGTGAAAACTAACTTGGAAACTTGTTTATTTTTTTAATAGTTTTATAAAGTTAACCGTTTGTCCTCGTGCGTCAGACCGATACAAACTTACGATTTTCAAACAATAATTTATATAATACTATGTTTTAATTTTTAATTCCTGATACTTATATAATAACAGGTATATCGTTCAAGTATTACAAAAAAAAAAAAAACCTCAAAAAGTAAAAATCACGAATGTCTAAACCGACATATCGACCGCTTCGCATTCAGTCATCGTGGCAGCTGTGTTATTACATTATAATGTGTCATAATATCATAAGATATATGTGCAGTCTGTACTCTGTAGTAATTAGTAATTCCCGACAGAGACGTAAAATAATATTGCGGGCTAGAGGTTTCTCGGAGGCTAAACCGTTAACAATAAATACTTACGGGCAAGTGTATAACACTTGACAAAAGCTGATTAACTCTGTCGGTCTCGCCGCAAAACTAAAACGCCAGCAAGTCGACATCCCTAGCCCGCCAACACGCGCGTCCCGTCCAGGAATCTGAATTCAGCTCGGCAGACGAAATTCTGATATTAATGTAACACATTATAATTATTATTATTATTATTAAGTGTATATTATTATAAAACTGCAAACCCGCGACGAAAGCGGTCCGCTTTAAATACCGTCATCTCGGCTGCACCTGAGCTGTCACGCCAGACCATCGAATATCGGCGATACAATACTTATAAAATAGAACGGACTTTTTGAATACCGCACCACAACAGGTTTATTGTAGTTAAATCAAGTACGTACTTTACTTACACATTATAGTGAGCATATTGATATACACAGATGAGACCGTTTGACGGAACCCGGTAAACTATAAGTATTATAATAGCAGAGTGGTATTCAAAATGGTTTCGACTCGTGACCTATTTTTGTGATCATAATATTTTTTACGCGTGTGTAATACCACTGTGCTGTGGTAAACAAACCATGAAGCAATAGACCGTTATTTTTTCGTCAACATGACAATATTTTTTTTAAGCGCAGAAACTTTATATTATTGAGTTAAAAATGATTATGGTTATCGACTTATCGTTGTCTTTTTTTATACAAACTACTATTATAGTACGTTATACTTTATCTTAAATCTTAACCCATCATCACATTGACACGAACAAAACATCTATAGATAGTAAAAAACGGATATTTGTACGACGCATGCTTATGCAAAAAGTTTATATTATAACAACAAACATTTATTTATGGTCATATGGTAATTTACATATTTTATGTCTTAGATGTGTATTTGGTATTCAACAATTCGTATTATTGATGGTGAAAAAGAAAACTTAAAATAATCGATTTTATCAGTGACAACGGGATAGGAGGGGTATGATAAATCTCCACGAATAAATACTGTGAACTCCGTCATATAAAATATGTGCTGTTGGTGTATAAATTCAAAATTGAATACCTATCTTTTACGATATCTTGATCGTGCTTTGTATAATTTATACGATGAAAAAGTTTTTTTTATACGTTTACCTAGGTTCTTATACCTATAATTATAGACTGTGGTGTTTAAGTATAGTTTTACGGGACTTGGGAGTCACAAATCACGTAAAATATTTAAATTAACCCCTGTTTGTTTCAGTAATCAAATATACCAAGTTTGTACATATTACTATATTAGTAGTTAGTTTTATTCCGGATCCAAGTACATTTTATATGATAATTATACTTATATTTATTAATCATGAATTACAATGGTTTTTTAAAAAAATAGTATGGATTTTATATAATCTGATTATGAAGTTATAGGTTATTCTATATAGAATTGATGGAATTTGTATAGATTACGAATAATACAAATAATAATAATAATAATACGTATTTTGAAGTTTGTTGGTATTTTACCAAGGCGAATTAATTTCATATTAAAAACCATTAATGGGTTTCTAAAAATAAATGTAATAAGTTTTTTATCTATCTCTTATACTTATCTAAATAGTATAATATAATACTAAATAATAATTGTATTTTATTCAAACTGAAATTTAGAGTAGGTAGCTAACCATTTGGCGCAGAGGTATATATAAACGTAAAAGCTAACAGTAAAATCAATTTCATCTGGCAGATTTATTTCTTTTTTTACAACAAAGGGCAACTCTCGTGGGGACATAACACTGTTTGCAGCCAAAGGAAATCCCCTCACGTTCCATACGCTTTTAGCTACTATCAATACCTTTTCAACCAAAAGTGAAAAAGCTACACATTCACTGTTTTGTAACTACGATTATCAAAATGTTGACCATATGTCTATATATACAATGAACTTTTGTTATATCTTAATATATCTTTTAATGTGACCACTATATTGTCATTGTTTTCGAGGATTATTTGATTCGTGGATGTTTTTGACATATTTAATCAAAAAATGTATTGTATAATATTATATAATGGCGTGTTTGAATTAAATATTTATTGTTGAAAGTTAAAAATCAGAACAATAATTGATTAACTATATTTTATCAGAAATCAATGCTACAAATGACAATAACAATTTTTTCTTGTAAAAATTATTTTAGATCAAAAATCTAAACATCTATCTATCTGGTCAAATGTTTAGTTTATTTTGTTCTAATTACAAATAAATGGTTAATTTTTTTTTCTAAATACTTTATACTTTCAACGACGATCCGTAACAACTGTTAAACACTTAAGCTTAATTATTGATAATATGTTCATTACATTTCAATATTTAATTAACATTTGTAAATATAATTATACATGTTTTGACCCAAACAATTTTTAATTTTTAATTTTTTAAAATATGAATTTTGAATAAAAAGTTTAATAACTCCTTCTCAATTGAAAAAATTCATTTTTTCCAATTTTATCTAATTTTAAATAACGTACGACTGGAAAAACTGGATATGGAAGACTGAAGTCGTCTGAAATATTTTTTATAGAATATATGATGTATTTACAAGAAATTTGATACTAAAATTGTGAAATAAGGTTTTAAAGGTGGTATGTATTCGAAATTATAATAGAATAATAGTCTTTGGATGCAATTTACTGATTGGCTGTTTCTGTTTGATGCAAGACTGACTGTTTCTCATTTATTCATTAAAATTTCATAAAAAAAAAAGTCGGATATAAAGCGTGTATATTGATTATATTATGATATATTTAAGATTCTAAACGGAGCGATAAATGTATTGATTTTACAATGTTGAGTATGTTTATTTTTTGTGTCTGTCATCACGTTTTAGTGCAGTAAAAGTGCTTTCAGAAAGTCAAACTAATTTTTTATGAGCGTTTGAAATTAAACATTGGATATTTGACCGTCTTCTCTGGGAACGATTTTTTTATTTTGATGTAATTTAAAAAGAAATTATTGAAGATATTTGAAAGTTTCACAAAATGTTTAGATTATCATTTTTTTCCATAAAAAAAAAAATTTAAAAATATTTTGACAATTTTTGAGCTAATTGTAAGCCTAAGAAATTTTCGGTTTTTTCAAATTTCTTTAGGCCAAATTTCCTGAAAATTTAATACAAAATTCCTCATAAGTCGTTAAAATAGCAGATCAAAAATAATAAAAATACATTGTCACAATTTTTTTTTTATAAGCATTTAAATTTCAAATTATAACTGAAATTAATCATTGAATATTTGCAAGTTGTTTTGTAATTAAAAATTTATAAAATATTTAGTTTTTATAAATAATGATTGAAAATTTAAAACTAGATTTTTCGTAAGTAGCTTTTAGTGTATCCAAAAAAATCAAAAAAATATATTAAAAAAATAATTTTTTATAGATATTTTAATTTCGAATTTAGACGAAATTAGATAATAAAATGAAGAATAACGATGTTATTTATTTCGTTGTAATTTAAAAATATTTATCAAGGGTACCTAAAATTATTTTAAAGTATATTATTATGTTTTATACACTTAATTAAATTTTCAAATGCAATGTTTTCTGCAAAAATAATTCTACCTACTATGTTATTAATAGTGAAATTGATTATTTTAATAGCAATAATGTCATAAAATACACTTAGTTATGTAGGCTGAGGGATCGTCTTCGCTCAGAATCGTTTTTCGTATACAATGATTTTATATCATTTAATTCAAATTTAACAAATTCATAACATTAACTCCACTCGACACCCACTGTACAGCAAAACGGTACCCACTTGCCGATCTTTTTTTTCTTTATTTGTGTATTCCATACTAAAATATAGAATTTAAAACACATGAAGTAAACATTTTACAAAAAAAAAATTGCTTTATAATAATTTAATATATTAAGGCTGTATTAAATCTGGCATTTGCATACATTAGTTGTTAATATTTCGTAATTTAATGTGCCCGTATGATAACAATTGTATCAAAACAAACAATTGTATTATGAACGCATATTATTATTACATAATATTTTTATAATATGTCTTATCATATCTCATAGACATAGTTTCAATACAATTAATTAAAACACTATTCAGCGTTACAAAATAAAACAGACCGGAGAGTTATTTTTATCAGTACAACTAGTCTACAGTAGCCACTATAATCTGGCGAATGTCGCTTAAATTTTCGTTCAGCTTTGTATTATACTGGATTTATCATTTTATCACATGTTATTGTGTTTGGCGATTTTGTAGTATTTTGGTCCAAATGAAAGCTTTTATATTTTATAATACCGAATTCTCGTTAAAAAAAATTTGGTATCAAATAAAATACATTTTGAACTATTCACATATTTTTCACGGGTTACGTTTTATACAGTTTTGTAGGAATATCAAACGCACCTTCTATACGTAATATACAAATAATAATATTAGAACCATATACAGAGATATTCGAATGAATAATGTAAATTATATTCGTTCTTTTAAAAGCATATAAACTTATTTTGCCTGTGAAAAAAATATACGTCATAAAAATATTATGTTATGAAAGAAAATTCTGTAAATAATTTCATTATGTTGGCGACAATACTTAACTCAACGCCAAGGCAATTTGAATGATTTATGTAGTAATATTATGTAAAGAGGTAAATTCAGTCTGTTTTAGTTATGTAATGCACATGATAATTATTTTGTACGATATGTTGACATTATAATAAAACTATTTAAACTGCAGATAAATTAAATCGTTCTATAAATGCCTATAATTGGATGCCAATTAACGGCAATAATTATTCTGCATTGTGAACAAATTAGATAAATTAAATAAAAATCTTATTTACACAAAAAAAAAAAATCGTAGATAATAAAAAAAATGTGTTACTATTGTGAATAAAAATGTATCATTTATTTTTGTATCTATTTTATAATTAATAATATTGATGATTGTATTTTAATGTTTTATTATTTTTATTTTAATATTTTTTTAATGATTTCTGATCTAAAACTATCTTTTGATATTTTTTATAAAAAAAAAATTTACTATTCAATTTCATTAAGTTTTAGCAAAATATACTTACCTATAACAAATTAAGTAATATTTAATAATAATTTACCAGCAATTTTTTTAAGGAAAAATGGTATTGCATATTATAGTTTTTTGCTTTTTGATCCATTATATTAAATATGATTTTTCCGTTGTCATTGATTGAGCACTTAGAACAACAAAGTTTTTGAGGAGAGCTATTGTTGCATACTTCATGTCATTTCAGACAGCGAAAAGCCTTACTTGGTTTTTTAATTTTTTTTTAATACTACTCAAATATAATCGTTGAAAATACTATTAAAACATTTTTGACAGTCAGCTGTATCATAATGATATACTTGTATAATATACAACAACAAACAATAGAGACATGTCGATTTCACGTGTAGACTGACCAATCAGCCATGCACGAAAATAAAAACAAGAATTGAAGTCGACGATGTTAATTATTCACAAGTGAAACTCGGTGTTTACCTACACTATTGAAATAAAATATATTGTTAAATCAATTACTTTGGTTGGACACATTTTTGTTTTGTTCTGTTTTTTCCCCATAATAGATGTAGCCGATAAGCGTCGGACAGTCTGTGTGTTTAAAACGTAAAAACCAACTCCAAAACTATCAAAATATGAATTTTATATGTATTTAATTCACGCGTTTGTGCTATAAAACTACTTAATATACACTTAAAAAAAGGTTTTGTATGAGAATTTAGATATACATTACTAGATTGTTGTAAAACACGAAAGAGGTTTTTTAAAAAAGTACTTGGAAAATAGCAATAAAATTACTACATTTTCGGTGAACTCTTTGAATTATGCACAGTACATTTTTTTTAAGAACCTATTCGTATTCATACAGAAAATATATTATATAATAATTCACTAGGGAATAGTATTTCGTCAAAATGAAACCATCATAAAGTGATACATCGGTAACCATAATAACAAACTTTGAATTTAAACATTTTTATTAAAACTATATTATATTATAGTCTAAATACATTTAATCAATTTTCGTATTCAAATAAAATTTTAATAAGATTATTAAAATATAATAGGAATAATATTATGTTCTTTAAAACATACAGTTTATACATTATATATACATCGTGCATTCTAGAAATTCGGATATAATTGTATTAATTATTAAATTTTAATCAAAATTAATGTGATTATATACCAATATTTAGTTTCGCATTTATTTTATCGTTAAATAACTTCTTAACGATAATACTATTGTATTATTATGTACTATTTATAACTAATTATGTTATTATTACACAAAACTTTTTTTTTAATGAAACATATAATATTATGCTTTATAATGTGCTAAGATTAAATTAAATTATATTATTGAAGTATATAATATGCATAATCGACAATCATTATTAATAACATCAAGGAATTTTTGTCTTTGAGATAATCGTTTATACGAACATAATTGTAATTCTAGTATGGTAGGCTGAGGATGTGTTATACTTATCGTTTTACGTAATGTTTGGCACTGTAGTCGTGCAGAGATAGGTATATATAATATATAATGTCTATTTTTTAAACAAATAAGTTTCCAAATATTATTAGATATAAAGACAAACAAAACATAAATCAAGTAAAAAAAAATTCTATAATTTTTTGAAGAGGACAAGTCTAACGAAAATATATAGAATATAATAAAACTTATATTATTTTAAATAGAGACTAGAGGCTATAATATAATAGTAGTTTTACCTTACGAAGTAAATAATGGCACAGTTATCTCACTCGGTGAGACTAGCTATATATATTTTTTTTCATGCCAACAACTTTTTTCCAATTAATATTTTTGGAATATTATTTTTGAAAAACTATTTATAAATAATAATTATACTCTCTAATGCATAAGAACCACATTTAATATTATAAGTAATGTTGTTGTTGTATATAATGTTGTAGTATTTTTTTTACTCAATTCAAAATGAAATCATAATTGTTGTGTTCGTGTTTTTTAAAATCCGAGATATTCGATTTATAGTGTTAACTACTAATTTATATAAATATTTAAAATTTTCATTAAGTATTTAAACAGTTGAGTAAGTTTTGAAGTTTGGTTAGTTGGTGAGTTTATTATTACTTAGCCTTACCTAACAGGAACAAACGCCGTGGGACACTAATACACTAAGTATATAAATATACATATCTACAAATACAGTAATTAAATTTTGAAAACTAAATGTATTTTTACGAATATTTAGTTTTATAAGTCATTATAATATACAATATTCATTATATTCAAGTTTTCTTATTTGGTTCTTAGATAGGTGTTATATTGTTAACTATACAAATAGGCCACGAAATAAGATCGTAATGAATTTCAATTATTTTAATTAATCGGCTAGGTATGTAATATATTTTTCTGTTCTTATAATATATTGAAAAAAACTTTAAACAAATAAATGTATTTTACAGTTATGTTCGTATTTTAACAGTCAGTAGCATAAAAATGTCCATTCGAAAACCTATTTTATCTTTATTGTACCAGTCAAGTTTAGTAAAGAATAAGAAAAATAGAAGTTTTTTCTTATACAGGAATTAAGATAGAAATTTCAGAGAAAATGTTTCAAAGCAATTTAAATAATAAGAATGCCTGAATGTCAATGCCAAAAATGTTGCTTTAGACGAACGGTATTATTTCAATGAAATGAAAAAGTTTTTTTTGTGACGTTAGATTTGTACTCACCAAAACTCTGTAATTATTATAAGTATATTGAATATTACATTTCAATTTACTCTCTTAAATTTTAAAATATACAACCAAAATGTCCAAATAAATATAATAAACTACAGGTATTTAATATTAAAGATTTAATTTTTTTTTAACTTTAAAAATGAAATTAGTCAGTTGGTACCTACATTTTTAACAAAGGAATTAAAAATTACATAATAATTTGGCATTATATCAATATTGTATATTTGTCTCATTTTAATATATTCTCACAGAGTGTAGTCAAAAATAATCACTAGTGTAATATTATTATTTCAAAAACTATAATGTGATACTATATTTGATTTGGATAAGATAATATCACACAAAATTTAAACCAATAATGCCAGTGTAAAATCTCCTTTCGCTCATAGTATACGAAAATTAACTACATTCATCATTATAGCAATAAAGGCTGCAAGGGCAGTTCGTTTTTAATTAAATTTGTTTTTATTTACAATCGATTAATCATGTTTAAAGCAGCAGTAGCAGTAAATTATTTTTAAAAAAAGTTTTTTCTTAAAAAAATCATACTATGTCAAAATGTTTGAGATAAATATATAATAAAAAGTACGATCGTATTTAATATTTATTCAAGTGCAGTATATGCCTGCCATGGCATAGGAAATATAAGTACACATTGCACATCATTCAGTCTTTCAGTTAATAAACACAATAATAATACATTTATAGGAAAAAAAATTAGTCATAAAACAAAAATAATAATTATGAAGCCTTTATTATAGCTAAAACTATTAATTATTTTAAATAAAAAAAAAAAAATGTTAATTATAGTGTTTAACCAATTGTGAAATCAAACATTTTTGAGAGATGTTTTATGCAATGCATTCAATTATCTAGATACTTGAAATAATACAGATATAAGTATCATTCCAAAAGCGTATTTATTCTATGAACTCAATATTTTTAATTATAAAATATTAAATGTATTTTAAGTATTACTTTCAATAATTTTTTTTCTACTGATGATGTTTTTTAACTGCCACATTTCCACTCCAAAAGTTGGCGAATAATATTAGTAGTTCCCGATTTCCAATGTCCGAAGTATGGGTTAATTCAATTATCTTAATCGAGTATACCGTATCAATAAAATAAATTCTATTTTTAGATATTGAGCATACCGATGATGAATGTATTAAGTACTTTAGGGGCTTAAAAATAAAAAAAAAATATTAGAACTTTTTTAATTAGTTGGAAAAAAGGGAATTATTACGCTTCGTGGTCAAATGGGTTTTGTTTTTTGTTCTAATTCAAAAATAAATAAATGTAAAGACTTTAAAATATGATTACCAGATATTTATGTTAGTGTTTAATAGTCATGATATAATTTATATAAATCAAAATATGGCTGTATTTGTACTATTTGTAAATATTTGAATATTTTGACTGATTTAAGTTTTTTTCGTTTTATCTACAATATAATTTGTGTGTAATAAAGTTTGAAAATTTATCATAATTCCTTGTAAAATATTGGTTCACTGATCTGCTCATAAAAATGTTAAATACTTATAAAGTTATATGTTTATAACTAATAAACTACTTGTCCGACATTTTAATAGATCGAAATTCTCCAAATAATATTCTGCATAAGAATATGAAATAAAAATTATTTGTTGTCATTTAAAAGAGTAAAAAATTAAAAAATAATAAAAAAATAATTTTCTCCAAAACTGTACTTTTGTTACGACTTAAAATTATATTAAAGAAATATTTTCAAAAATGACAATGTTTCTTTAAAGATTGAATATCTTACGTTAAAATGATCACCCTCCTATATAGGAATTTTTGGCAAGTAACGAAAGATATAATTTTAGTATACTACAATGCAATTTCAAAAAATATTCAAGTTTATAATATGTATATCATTATTAAAAGTTTGAAAGAAACTAGAGTTCCAAAGAAATAGAAACGAGGTGCATAAAGCTGCATTAGCATTGTAACATCGTACTCGTTGTTTGTATCATTTGAACTCGAAATGTAGTGATCCATCAAAATTGATGGAAAAAAAATGTTGAAATAATAACAGTATAATAATATTTTGCGTGTTTCATTATAATATCTCCACTTGCTATGGAATTGTCGTGGTTTCTTTCAACGCAAATAATCAATGTTGACGTATAATGCAATTATTTATGACATAATCCTATCTGTGAACTATAATTGTAGTTGCACACTGCACGTAGATTATACTTGTGGTTACATCAATTTATTTATATGTATGTATGTATGAATATAATATAATGTGTGGTTGAACGTGGACAAGAAATGAAAAAACGTCACATTTCGAATGTTTTAAGCAAAATATTTTAAATCACATAATCACAATAGCTGCGGGTGTTTTTTTTTTTTTTTTGATACCAATCATATTGTGTAATATATATTATCACCCATGTAAAACCTCGTCGTCCAGTGTCATATTATTATTATCATTATTAGTGCTCCCGAAATTCCTGTCATATATAATAGGTAGATAGGTCATATTGGTCGTAGGTAATAGCTGTAGGTTGTAACATATTATTTTTTTATTGAATTATCGTTTTCTACAATGCGCCAGTGATCATGAAGATATAGATGAAGATATTATGAAGATAAGACAAATGACTTATGACTCGCGATAAAACATAAACATATTTACAACACTTTATTTCATAATCGTTTACTAAAATAATTAAAATATACAATTAATTTGTTTTATTTTATTTTATGACAATTTACAGCGATAGGAATACCGTGTTTTACTATCGTCGTGTAGACCCAGCTTAAAAAGTGATCGTCTGATCAACGATTAGATATATTGTCCATTCATCTTGTATGTATATATATATATAATGTATAATATATATATACTAGCTGTTCCATCCAGTGTAGCCTGAGCCAAATATTAAGTTAAGATGCAAATTTACACGCATCTAAACCATCTAGGTAGGCAATCCACTGCATTAGATCACAGGTAATATGCAAGCAGTAAATTAATAGGTAGGCAATTCACCTGCGGTGGATTGCGGACCCCACGAGGTGCGTATGTGAGTAAAATCAGAATTAGGTAAGTACATGAAAAACATTGTGATGGTTGTCCATGCCAAAGATTTATTTTTTTCTATACATTTATTTGTAAAAATATGTATATGCCTTATTTCTACTAATTATAATGGTTATAAAATATGTAACCATTGACAACCCTATAAATAAATAGAAATTATACAAACCAATAAAGACCATGGTTACCATTTATGAACAAATATTTCCATCGTAAATCTTAAAATCCTTATTTGAGCAGCTCCCGGGGTTGGACCTCAACCTTTTTAAATTAGCCTGTCTTCTTCCCGGAGGTTTAATTTATCTCTGTCTCAAATTTAATCGCAATCGGTTGAACGTTTGGAAATATATAAAGAACAGACAGATATTAATTTCTATATATATAGATATAGATAGATGTGATTTCTATAATTTATTTCTAATATTACTATTATAATCTGTAAGTTGTAACCAATGGCAACAATTAATAAACAAAAATAATTTTCGATTTCCATCGTGAATTTCAAAATCTATGTGCGAGCACCTCTTTAAAATGCACGTTTTGAAAAATCCTTTTGACTACCAAATACACACAAAAATGTTCATGAAAATCGGTCAAGCCGTTTCGGAGGACTTCAATAACAAATAACAAACACTATTACTGGAGAATTTTATATACAAGATATGCGTATATACTAGGTATGCATGGAATATGCATAGTAAGTTGTTTCAATTGTTGAATTTGTATTAGTAGTTGTTTAAAATATTGCGATTGTAATATTCTATTGACAATACACGATATGGACGTGAGAGCAAGGGTGGCCCACGGAGGTCACACATACCCTCAGCGCCATCACGAAGACATTCGCAAAAAAAGAAAAAGAAAAGGTATAGCGAGCTGCACACTTGTGCTATACAACAGATCGGTATGTTTCCACTGTCTATATGTAGGTATCTCATAATATATGAAATATGTCATACGATGCAATAACTTAAATGTTTTTTCCGAGTACGAGAAACGATATTATATTTTTAAGGTTTTTCTAAAAACCATTATTTTGTGTATATTCATAAAAAATAAGCTACGGAGGAATCCGACTCGCTGCACGTCTCCCCTATGCCCCACGTGTCCGCGTGTAAATAATATACATACACGTATAATACATAGGCAGGTACTTCAGTCATCGGGTGCCGTATAATACGCGACAGTAGACATAATATTATATTGTTATAGTTTACGCGGAATTACGAACGAGCGCCGAATACACAAAATAAAATTGGCCCTTCCGCATACGCAGGTACGACTTATAAAATATTATTACGATGTCGATGTCGACGGCCATGATGATAATAATATTGACGTACGCGTAGTATTAATATTATTATTAAAACAGCGGTGCCGGCGATCGCGTAAACGACGCGTAATTTATTATTATATTTCACGACGTGTTTGGACGGAGCACGGAAAATAATATAATATCCTACGACGCACGTTCGATCGGGCCCATATAATCGCGGAGCACGTTATCGTTTATTATTATTATCATCATCATCATCGTTACTATTATTGTCCGTCGTCTACGTTTAATATTATTGCCGTCGCGGATCAGTGCCCGTCCCGCCGTCTCCCGTACAACGACAATATTATTATCGCGCGTTTGTCGCCGCCGTCAAGTCTTACAACACCCGTCATGAGGCCGACTCGATGGCTTTTCGCGCTCGTCGCTCCGGCGGCGCTGCTTGCGATATTCTCGTCGACGACCGCCACGGGCGTCCGCCCCTGGGCACTGGACCGGCCCGCCCAGAGGGACGTGATGCGACACCTGCGCAACGGTGCGCCACCGGGCCCGGTCGTCAGGCTCGGCGACAGGAACGACGCGGCCGTCAAGACGTATCTGACCAGATTGCGAGACAAGTACTCGAGCGTCCTGGACAGGCCTTGGGACAACAAGTACGCCCACCACAGGAACGTCAAACAGTGGTCGCGGTAATATGGTCGGGTAATACATAATATATTCATATAACAGTACAATAATACGAACGCGGCGCTGACGATAAGTTCTAAATCGTTCTAATACACCGAAATATGCTTTAATTTTGTGTCGTCTATATTATGTGCCGTCCAGGTCAGATGTCCCCTAAAAAATGGCGAACCCGTCGTTATTTCTGCGTGCGGGAATCGCCGACTGCAAATTTTGGAACGAAAATCCGACCAGGAAACTTATCCACGAAAAACGATGACAATTTGTATGATTATGTACCTAATGATGTATGTATTTTATATTAGTGTTTTTTTTTTAATTATAATAATATTGTAGCCCGTCGAAAAAAAACATGTTAAATAGAATAATAGTTTGCAAAAATTTAATTTTTTTTCCACTGTTGCCTTGTACACATACGATGAATAGTTTTGAGTATTATAGGTAAATGAAATGTAATGTAATATAATGTACGCTACTATTGCTGACTAACTTGTTATTTTGTCTACACTGTACATCGTAATAATATGTTATCCATATGTATAATGGCATGTAAAATAAATCTTTTCTTTGTTTTTTTTTCAAAAATGTGGTTTACGCTTTCTCCCCTTTCAACTTCCTGCATCACACTTGGTATAGGGAACAACATCAAACAAACCGACTGTGAGAACAACTGTTGAAAAAATGGTCGTATCACATGATAAAAATAATATATATTATTATACTGCAATAGACGGTAAGACCCCATTTTAACTAAAATCGTACTCTTCCCTTTTTGGCCAAATTAAATAATTTAATATTTACTTAATATTATGAAAAAGTATAAAAATATAACTTATATAAAAATAATACTCACCCGTATAGTTGTTACAATTAATTTTTTGTCGGTATTAGTCGAGTTTGATTATGATGGCAACTAATATAGGTATTTGTACCAAGACAAAGATAAATACATAATTCATCTAATAAATAAATGATTTTTATATAACTTGTATTTTTTATACGTATAATATAAAGTAAATGTTATACTTTCTGGTTAGGCCACAGACTGAAAAGTGAAGAGTATGTTTTTGGTCGAAAACGGTTATGCTCATACAGATATATTATAGTATTAAATAATTGACGATAATAATATTATAAACCGGGTAATATTATTATAATAAATCTATAATTATACATCGTACGTACGTGCATAGTTCGTGTATCCGATTGGGTACATAATATTATTAATGGTAGTTTGTTTTTCTATAACGTACACTATTACCATACATACCTACTTTATATGTATTGATGTGTAAAATAAAGTTTGTTTTTGTTGTGACTTTTCGCGATTCCGATGAATAAAAATAAAAATATATAATATAAACACATATTATTATATGCTAATGTAAGCGTATTATGTGTCATATATATGTTTTGTGTATAAAATGTGCATGGTATGTATATATTATTATGGTTTTGTGTTTTAAAAAGTATGTAAACAAAACGCTGTAAATGTATACGTTAATAATATTAATAATAATAATAAAAAAGACCAATGCATTAGCAAGTAGTGTACTATGTGTCAATTGAATTCATGGTTTGCGTTCGAGTAAAATTAAACACGAAAACAGTTTTCGATTAAAAAACAATTATTATAAAATATATTGTCAGCAGCTATGACAACACCGAATTAATTTGTTATAATATGCTATTGTATTATTATGTTGTACGTTGCACATTTTGTTCATATTTCTTAAGAACGAACAGTTTTTCTTAATATTATTGTTTTAATTAATTTATTTAATAATTATTATTACTCAGGCTGCCTAAAAGTGTTAATTTAAAACTATAAGTTTTTTCATTCTGAAGATTTTTTTCTTCGTTGTACTTAGGTGTACATTTTTTTCATTTCATCACCTACTAACCACTTTTGGTACGATTTTCAGAACCCTTATTTTATTAAAACTAAATAGAAATTATTTTCTAGCATCAGAGTGGAGGGAGTAAGGTTTTTTCTTTCACGCGTGGATTGCGTTATTAACAATTGTATAATACATTATTTCTATTTAATGTGATTAAAACATCATATAAACCAAATTCAATGATTAATAAATCCCGATGGTGTAAAACGTATATTTTTAGTCACGTTTTGAAATTACAGAATATTGTAGGAGTTCATGACATAAATTCTACTAAATTGAAAATGATTAATGTTTCAAAGATAAATTACAATAGTCATAAAATATTGTGAAATATGATAGGCCAAACGTCCCAAGTATAATATATAATTTAATATTAATATTTAATAATAATTTGTACATTCTTCGGGGTTTTTTATATTATTGAGCAGAGTAGGCAATGTCAATATTTGAAAAACAATTTCTTTCAATTCAGTTAAATGAATAGAAAATTACATTTTGTTTACTTGTACTAACATTGCACTCACATTTTTAAAAAATTTAACTTTATTTTAAATGCTATTTTAAAAACCTCTGTCAATCGTTAGTTTTATAATAAAAACTTCTTTTTCAGACAACATCATAATGTGTTTATAATATTTTAAATTTGTGTGAGAAATATAGGTAGTAACTGTAAATTTAATTTAATTTATAAAAGTGTGTTTAATACATCCATTATTACTATGACCTATTCACCTACTCAAGGTACACTGAAAACCAACTATACGGCAAATCGAGTGCCCTACATTTTGTTGTTATAAAGAAATAACCATATCGATTTTCAATGTCAAATTCATTTACATTAAATAAAATCAACCGATCGTCCATATCGTATATACTTCAAGCGTCAAACGTGATTTGAACTTGAAAATAAAAAATATAAATAATTACTAAATAATCTATTGTAGTCGATTGGTTGTTTGCATATTTATATTTTATATGCGTTGGTCTTAGGTAATTTATTCATATTTCTCTAAAATATGATTTGATATCATTACAAATTCAAGTAAACAGATAATTCGATAGTTATATATTTTTTCTTATTAAAAATCCATACAAATGTACAAAACGTACTAAATTGAGTAAATTTGAATGTAAATACTTGAAAATGAACAAATTATGGGCCTTTTTAGATTATGAATATTTAAAATAATTATTTAGCTCCTTATTTTTAATCCATTATGATTGTATGTGTTATAAATAATAACTCTATGCATTTCGCAATTCATTTGTCTTCTTTATGTCTTTTATGATAACGATTTATCATGAAACAACTAAACCAAGGAGTTTTGAACACTATTTATTTAATGAATATTGTCATTGATTATAGATACTATCTATAATTAATAATACTACCTATCTGTATTTGAATGTTTTATAGATTTAGAAAAATGTAAGTAATAAATTGTAAATATTTGAACATTGAATTGTAAAATTACTGTAATATTGAAAAACATTTAAAAAAACGACAAAATGAGAAGCTATTCCTAGCATATCTATACATATTATAATATTTATATTATATAATTAAATATACAAGTGTTAGACCATATCGGTTTGTAATGAACTTATGCAGATTCCCATTCTAGTAATGAAAAACTAACTCCAAGTCTAATTCCATTGACAACAAATCATATTATATAATAAACAGTAAACGTAAACACAGATGTTATATATTATATATTAGTAGAGTAAATATTGGTTTTCATAAAGTATGAACAATTGTATTTATCATCTATCACTCAATGTTGTTTGAACAAATATGGCACCTTATTTTAATACGAATAGTGTCACCAATACAATATTATTGTCACAATTTGATACAGTTGTGAACATGCACAAATGAGCGATGTAATATTTTTTTTCGTGTGCATCAAACGTGCATTCAAATATAACATTTTCTTTCTACTCATTATGTTCACTGCCGTTTATTGTTCTATAATAAGTAAGTAAAATTATAATAATATATAAAATATACAAAAAATAATATAATTTGATGTTTTTGAAAATATTTCTTAAGTCAAATTATATTTTTCGAAATGTATTGATTATTGTTTATATCCGATATTTTAAAAAACGCAAAAAATGAATAATTTATTTTAGTTTGATTTAAAAAAAAAATAAGTCTTACATTTGTCATTATTTTAATAGTATTGATCACACGAATTACTGTATTATATTGCAAACTTTAAATTTATATTGTAGTAAATGTTATTTGTAAAATTATTGTCATCATAGGTATACAATTTAAATTGTTTAATTTAACGTAGTACGTAGAAAATTGAGTCAATTGTCATATTCAAATAATCTTATAAAATCTATTTATCCAGTATTAAAATTATATTATTATTTATCAAATAATACACCATTGTAACTCAATGCCTAAAAATTTTTCATACAAATCGAATATAATCGTTCAAAATAAAAAAAAATACTGATAATTATATTATTATTTAGATATTATTATCTCAAATAAATTTTAAAAACTATATCTATCGCATTGTAATTACGTGTCTAGAAAATATTTTATCTAATTCGACTTATTATTATACGATTTGTATACTAACCTATGTAATGTTTTAAACGATAGTTACAAAACAATAAGAATTAAATTGTTTATTTATTTCAAAGAAATTTGCATTTCGATAAGGTTGTTAACGTACAAAAGGCATTTGATTTAGGTTTTGGTGTATCTTTATTCAAAACAATTCTGTCCGTGAATTATTCACAATTTAAATGAGCCTGGGTTAATTAAGTATTTTATATGCAAAAGGGAATTTAAGATATTATAGTTGGGTCTTCTAATTTTCTTGACAAAAGGAAAAAAATTAGAACACAAATTCCATGCACAGTTTAGATAAGTACTTACCTTTAAAATAAAAGTATTAATTTAATTATAATATGAACGTATACGTTTTATATTCAAACTAATACATTTTACAATATGTAACCTAAACAGTATATTAAAATATATTAATGTTTTATGTAAATATTATGTGTCGCCCATATATATCGCATAATATATGATTTACATTAATTGTACTAACGAGCTGCACTAATGATTGGCCTTGGCTTGGTACCGAAGTTAATATGGAGATTGGAAGAGGGTGGAGCTAGAATCAAATCTCTTGTATGTAGATGAAATAACTTTTTTTTCAGCTGACCTCAAACGAATTTTTTTTTCACACTAACGATCCACTAACGATTAGGACCTTGGAAATTATATGGTGCGGGTGACATGAACCAAATATAATCAAACTAGTTTTCGCCTTATTATTTATGTCCTTCTCTGACCGATAAATTGTAATGATTTTTTTCCTCCATAGATGTGCCTAGTATTATTAAGTGCCCGAAAGATATGCACCGGGTCGTGTCATTTTGCGTCTGCAGGAACGATGCAGAACACTTGGAGACTTCAGACGAAGACATTACATTGCAGCAAGATCAAATGGATCTAAATAATTCGTACGAATATTAAACACGTTATTAAAATAACTGCGGATCCGTCGTTTGATAATATGAAATAAATGAAAAGCTTTGTTTTTATTATTATTATTATTATTATTATTGTTAGAACGTAGCAATTTCTTTTTATTTTCGCTCTATTTTGTTGTTGTTTTTTTTTTTTATTATTATTATAATAATAACGTAAAGAGATGGTGTGCGTGTGCAATACAGCGACTGTAGGTGGCACGCATTTTTCTCATTACCTGCGCACATTACTCGACCATCAAATGGCTTAACAGATTGTTGAAAAACCCTTTTCTTTTGCTAGCAGCCTGTAATTTACACACAAACGTGGCCGTTAAAAAGTGCCCACGCCACTAAGAGCTGAGTGCTGACGATAAAAAAAAACTGGTGTCATGGTAAAAAATTATTTAATATTAATTTCCTAAGACCATTCATTAAACACTATCAGTGATTTCACGATTACAAAAAAAAAAAAGTTCAAGCTGATTTTAACATAAGTATAGTTATTTTTTATAGAAGAATCGGCCAATCGCGATTGGTTAAATATGATTTACGTATTTTTATATTACATGTATAATATTAAACTATAGTATAAGTTATCCATTAAAAAAATAATAATACTCAATAATTATATATGTACATATAATTTGTTGTATTAAAATATGAAAGTTGTTTGATTTAAATATATATAAATATAAAACTTAATAAACTACAATATTACGATATTGTGGTTTTTTTATTTGAAGTAAACAATCAATATCGTTTTGTTATTTAAAATTTGCAAACATATCAACTGCAAAATCATATGTACTAAAATATTTTTATGAAGTTATAATATATTGATTTATAAACAATTTACATTAAATTTATACGACATATACATTTTTGGTTATCTTAATTAGAAACTATTTATCAAATTTTTTGCTAGTATAAAAGATAGCAAATAAAGATTTATACAGATTTATTTGAAAAACTGATTAAAAAGAGTAAATAACTTAAGTTGAATTATTCTTAAGAAATATTAGTATTTATCAATAGGTATTAAATATTTTATTCAATATTTTATTCAATGGAGTTTATTAATACCTATTAACAATTACATTTGTAATGACTTTAAATGGGCCGAAATTACTGGAGACGATTATATGTGTTTTGGTCAATTATTCAATTATAGATTGATATATTACCTCTCCAATCCTCATAGCGACATCTCTGTTGAACCGTTGTTGGTATCTAAAATATATGACGAGGTGACCGATTTACACTTTAGAATAATGAAAAGTGATCTTTGTTGGTTTACTATTATTAATTTAATTTAACTTAATAAATATTTATCAATATGAACGTTTTAATTTCTTAAAATAAAAGTTTACATTTGATTTTCACAATTATGTCTTTCTGCCTAGACAATCTGCGTAGTCTTTTACACTCGCCTTCAAACGTCTAATGTAGAAAGACAGTAATAACATCATCCGCCGGGTGACTAAAAACTGAATTCCTTATATCTACTGTTGTGTGTATATATGTATGTGTGTATGTGTGTAATATCTTATCGTTACTAGCTATCAATTATAATAATTATTTTATTATATATTTTAAATTTTAAAAGAAGATATGATGGCTTAGGCGCACATCATTACACATTATACCTATTTTTTTTTTTAATTTCATAACTCGTATAGTGTGTACACAAAGCAATCTTTATATAGTTGGTAGGTACTTAGTTCTTAGTAACACATTTATAATGGCAAGAAAGTATTAAAAAATTATAATATTCTAAAAATGTTTCATCATTTTCAAAAACGCTGTTTAGAATGATATGAAAAGAAAATAAGCGTCGAACATAACAAAATAATATACGAATATCTTAAAATGAAACAACATCAGACCGCTATTCTAGTCGTCGATGGACTCGTCTTCGTAGTCCGACAGAACATAATAAACCTTACATTAAAATAACATACTATGTCACACTGGTCGCGTCTGCGTGATACTGACCATCGACGACTATCTCATGTTACGTAACTCTTTCGACTAAATACGATATTATTTAGTATTGTCGAAATCTGCGCAATCTGCAATGGTGTCTAATGCTAAGAGGTACGAACTTGTGCGAGACCTGGGTGGGCGTCAGAATAATCAAAAATCCAATTCGTTTACCAATTACCGAACATTACAATAAGAAACAATATATTATAATATATTAATAGCATAACAAACGGCACTGTTCATTCAATTATAGTAATTCGTATGTTTAAATTCCAGTTAAACTAAATGTTCCCAAATTTTAATACGACTCAGAAAAAGTTTTATACTTTTTAGAATGATGTATAACCATATTTGTACACTCCATAAGTAGGTACACAATTTTCTATGAAAAAATGAATTGCTAAGTATGCGAATATACAGTAGTCGAAGTAGCTCAAAATAAGTGGGGAATGGTTAAAAATTCAACGAGTATCAACAAATTTGTATTGTTTATAATAGTTAAAACAACATTTTGTATCCATTGTAGTACATTATAACATCATATTAATAATATAAGTTCAATATTAAGTTAGAGAAAGTTAATTAACAAAAGAAAAACAGTTGCTTTAGAGTTCAATGTTTCAAAATGAACAGAAAAAACCTGATTTAATCAATTTTTAATAATATTCAGAGGTAGTTTAAATAAAAATACATTTTTAAACTCCTAATATATTATTATATATTAAAAAGGTAATAAAATGATAAAAAATAATGATAGGTAGGTAGTGACTTTCTACCGTAAAATATATAAAAAATAAATCTGAAAATGTTAAATTATTAATAATATGTAAGGTAAAAAAGTACCTCAAACTTGAAAATGGATACAGTTAAATTGTAATTAAGAAAAAATGTACTATAAAAAAATGTTTTATTTTTCAAGAGTCAAAATAAAATATATTATAAGACTGTTTTGATAAAAACTTCTCCAATGCACATACTTATTTATAAAATATACTTTTGAGAGAGGATATATGTTTTTGGATAAAATGAAAAATGAAGATTAAAATAGTGGAATGATGACATTTTTCCCCTCCTCTCCTATAAATACCACTGAAAATATATCAATTATTTTGTCTCAATTTAATACATTTTTTTTTACAACGACCTTTATTCGTTCTTATCTATCACAGCTGCCTCCAGTTCTTTTTAAGTGGTATTTACTGTCTTTCATGATTTGTTTTGTAAATGGAGTTGTTGGTCTACCTCTTCACTGCTTTCTCTCTATCTTTCTTTTCGTAATTGTTATTATCTCATTATATGACTGATACGTGTTTTTCTCCTTTTCCTGATTGTTTTCCATAATGTTTTTTGGCCGTATATTCTTAAGTATTCTTCTTTGTTTTTTTACTTTCTATAACCATGGAATTTTCAGTGTTTTTCTCCAGTACCATGTTTCAAAAACTTAAATCCTTATTCTTTCCGCTGTAAGTATTATCCATGTTTTTGCCCCATACAGAGTTATACTTCATACACTTGCTGGTCTTTAGACTAACAGCGTTTGCTATGAGATGAAAAGGTTTTTCATCTTATAGAAAGCATGTTTTGCCTGTGCTATTCTGCTCTTTATGTCCGTTTTATTTTTTCAATCGTATGTTATTCTACATTACAAATAAGTATAACATTGAAATGTTTCCTACTTCTCATTTTGAATTGTTTTGTTTTAACTCAATGTTCGCTACATATTAGTATTTTGGTTTTGTTCTTATTATTTTTAATTTTATATTCTTTAGTCTTCACAGCTATTATCCATTTTTGTTATCATATTGCCTAATTCCTCTTCACTTTCCACTATTTACTTTATGGTGCCTAATAGCGACCTCCAAGTGTTTATAAGTATGTGTTATTTGTATTCAGTTTAAGACATATCAATTGAGTTAAGTTTAATGTTTGATTAAATATAGACTATGAAGCAATTAATAAAAATACAAATAAGTATATTTATATTATTTTACAATAATTTAATAGTAACATATATATTTACGATAATATTTCAAGTAGTTAATTAAGTATATAATTTATAAACTTCACATCTATGTTCTGGAATTTTCTTTTTTTTTATGTTTAATATTATTATCTACAGTATAAATGTAATTTGTACAAATGAATTAAAACATTTTACCAACCGTATAATTTTATTTTAAAAAAACATCTAATGCATTTTTTTTTAATTTCTGTGAAATAATATCGTTTTAATGTCGAAATAATATTGAAAATTTCAATATTTGATCATGCCTATATTATTTTTATATTTTTATTCAGATATTATTTTGACATTTTTATCGACTTTGTGGATTTCGTTCAAATGCAAGTTGGTCACGCAACACACTCCTTAGATTCCGTTTATATGTATATATAATTTTTAACTGTCAATAATCGCTTATCATATAATTGAATTAATTTTTTTGCAATACATAAGTGATATTACCAACAACAACGGCTAGTTTATTTTACCAAGTTAACCACATCAATAATATAATCGTTCAGAAGGCACCCACTTTTTTTAATGCCTACTATTAAGAACTGATATAATTGGGAATTCGAACAGTTATTGTGTATATACAGGTGTGGCTTGCACTGTTATTTTATATAACGTAATATTATATATTATACACCACGAAACGGTTTTGCTTTTCAATATTCGTGTACCTATTACGTATCATACCAATCCAATATTACAACATATATACTATGTATACATAAAATGATTTCGGTACAAGTTCTTTATACTTTATAGGTGAATTTTTAGAGCGACGAGTTCGAACAACAAGAGTTTGACGAGACTATTGAGTTCGGTTCAACGGCGTCGCGTTATTTATGAAGGTTATAGACGTATAAAGATACACATTAGGTAAGTATTACTATTAATACTATTAGGATGAAACATTTAACAATAAATACTAATTTGTATTAAACGTGTTGTGATTTGAAAAACTGTAATAATATAATATTTTACGCATTAAATATTTGAAGCACTGGGTATAATATAATAATTATTATAATATTATTACTTTTTGTTCATAATATATCATAATAATAAGTAATGAGACGATTAATTAAATTTAATCATTTTAAAATTATTGAGAATATGAATATAATAAATTATCACATCATCGCCTCATAGACAATTGCATTAATATACACACTCAACATTTGACAAAACCACTGGTCGAATCAATCAACTAAACTAAATTAAATAAAATTAAATATAACATCACGCCAGTCTACTGGAACAACCAGAAACATAGAAACAATAATCAACAGATTGAGAATCGGCCACACCCGCTTAACACACGATTACCTAATGGGAAACAATGATCCGACACTCGCATTTCGTGTGGAGTGACAATGACAGTAAAACAAATTTTCGCGAAATGTAGATTGCTTTTTTCAGGACTCGAGCAAAAAAATACTCAAACCTATACGAATTAAAGAGACTAGGCTGGATAAGTAAATTTAACAATTAATATTCTTCCGATGTATATATTACATTATTATAAATGTATATTCTATATATAACAAAAATAATGTCATCTTATTTTATATTTGACATTATATACAAATGAGAAAAAAACAAATGGCCTAAGCTGCTGAAATTGAATTAGATCAATAAAAAAAATTGCATTGTTGTCTTATAATGGGTAATAATGAAGTACACTTTTGGTATCTATCGAAAGTAGCTATTTTTTTTTTAATTTTGTAAGACAAAGTAAACGTTTGAATTACATTATATTACAATACTAATTTAAAGGTTGTGCAACGTATCGTTAACAAGCTAGTCAAATATGAAGTGTAAATTTTATAAACTATATATTAAATCTTAATTGAAATATAATTTTTAAATACTAAAAACAACGGTTTTAATTTGAAATTCACTCGGTAAATAAGTGTAAAATATTAATTTATTTAATAATAATAAATAAATAAAACAGAAAAGCAAGACAGTGCTCTTTTGTGGTTAATCCTCTAAACATTTTACAACCGTTCTTTTTTTTGTTTATTATATATAAGAGTAAAACGTCGATGATAAGATAAATGATACTACAAAACTGCACTAGCTAAGGAACTGATTTTTTATTTACCAGTGAAACGCATTTTGGAATATAAAATTTTAACTCGCGAAGTCGAAATCCGTTTACATACCTGCTCGGTGGTAAGTTTCTAGACTTGGCATATAACACTGGCGGAATTATTGTTCCACTTAAACGTGGTAATTAATGAGCTCGACCCCGTCATCCAGCGCAGTATTTACAGTGACGAAAGCGTATCTCATACCTACCAATGCAGTGTCTGTAGCAATTTGTGTGTATGGTGTGTCAACATGACATTTAAACGGCACAAATGTGAGCTGGCGAGATCTGAATATATTAAAAACACGGTTAAAACGCGAGTTACACGTACTAGCACTAAAACACCACCGGCTCCCCAACCCACTTCTTCTACTTCTCTACCACCACCCACACGGTGTACCATTTTATACATTCATATGCACTCGCAAAAGTATATTATTACATGAAAAACTTCTGAAAATCCTTGTGTTCGTTAGAATTGTCTATATACATACGTTACGTATCCGTCAGCTAACTGATGCGCGTAGTATAAAGTACGTATATTATACCTAATTATAATAAATTATTTATTAGGCTATAACACAGTTTGAATATTCTTAAAACAATAACAATTTATTATGATAATAAATTATATACATTTTATGATAATAATATTTTGATCAAATTCACCATTGTGGTATATACCTCGTACTGGTGAAATTGCATTGGAATTTAAACAATAATTTTTTTTATTATTGATTATTGAGAAAGTATACATTATAAATAACTTATGTTTTATTTTATAGGAAGCAGAAAATTAATTAATATTTGAAACTACATTAAACATTTACATATTAAATATATCTAGGTAACATTATTGAATTCTATCACAATTTTTTATAGTCGAAAATTAACCTACGAATTTATACGCCATAATAATATTATGATCTACTCTAATTCCATGGCATAATTTTTTTTTTTTAATTTGATTTTAACATATTGTAATAATAATTAATAAATTAATATTTATTAGCAATACAAAAACTATATAAATATTGTTGCTAGTTTTTGCAATGTATATTATTCGATTATCTGAATTACAATATTATTTCAATACTATTATTATATGACGAACATTATAAATAATATTTCATTATATTCTAAAAGTTATTACGTACTTTTCTTTTAAGATATTAATGTAGATATATGATCTTGCAGTCAAATATCGCTGTAAAAATCTCGTCCGAAGTCGATGAAGTCCGTTCACTGTCCGCCGGGCCTGTTTTCACCGAGTTGACAAATGGCCCGACCGAAATCGTATCTTAAAGTCACGTTATTTTGACGGTTTGGTGACCAGTCATTTCAATGTCAAATATCACGGTACATCCGACTTCTGATGATGCGCCCGAGTTCGGGTTTCCGTACTCCTCCGCCTTGATGGAATAGCTGGTTTTGACCGATTCGCCGTCCGCCAACTCTGTACAGAAGGTTGCGGTCGAACCACCGAGTGCACACCCGACCGAAATCGTCGTGGTAAATTACGCCAGTTCGACAACTCGGTATCATATACCGTTGGTCGACACCTGTTGCTGCAGATATGTCATCAACATCAAGACGCCGTCCGTCTCGTCGATGCCACATGTTCAGCCGGTCGGAGCGGACGTGCGGTCAAGCCATGATCTCTTTAATCAGCTGCGGAAACGTTTTAGTTCAACGTTGCAGTGAACTTCGTTGCGGCCGAGGTCGAGTCCGTCCCGATACGGGTTTCGACCGAGACTGAAAACAGACCGATGAAACGCCACGTGACGGCTGCAGTGCCCGCTCATTTGCAAGACCCGGTAATCGTTTACTGTGATACAACGGAACCGGTAACCGCGGTTAAACCTAAACGCCACCAAATGTCAAGAAGCCGGACGAGGAAATTCGTTCGCTGATGTGTTTTGTTACGGTCGATATTTATATGAATTTATAATGTTCGAATGCGAGTTGAAGCGAAAAAAAATACCTAGATAATAAGATGGCTACTTTGATCTACACAAAGTTTTTTTTATGTTATTTAATCGGTTTTCATTTGATATATTATTAATTATTATTATTAATAAACGCGTTAACACGCTAGTGTAATATTAATTTATGCGCTGCTTGTGAAAATCGTGACAATATACTGTTCAGGTATACTTTTGGTTTTTTTGTAACTGGGGTAAAAATCTCACAAGAAAAGAAATAAATTTAAATTTTCAAGCTTTTCGACCTAGGAACAAAAAAATGTTATTGACATAAGGTACATCGAAAAGATTTAAAAGACTGCGATATCTTGCGAAGCACGGTGTGTAATAAAGCTCTTCGTGGATTTGGTTCCATACGTCGTAATAATTGTTCAGAGTTTAAAAATCCAAATCACTTAGAAATTATTTTAAATATGATTCAGTTAAAAAAATAAAAAATAAATACTAATAAAATTGTTAAAATATTGACTGCGATACAATGCAGAGAAAGTACAACCTGAAATTTTCTATACCCTGTAGGCATTATTTATATGTAAATAATTATTCTGATATTACACCATCATATATGCAATGCATCGCGTGTAATAAATAGAAAATATTATGTAGGTAGGTAGGTACTTACGAGTTTTTATATCTTATTGTTATGTTTATTTTGTCATTCTCTAATTTTGCTCCAACGGTAATATATTGCAGATACCGTTAATCGCACATAAATTCAATTCTTATTGATATCAATGCAATTAAAATTCATTACTATACTTCTAAGAATATTTCAAAATATATTATATAATAAAATGTCAAATAATATTATTATTAGCGTTTTTGTTTTTATAAAATAAATGGTGTTATCACCATACAAAATGTAAAATATTCGGCGGTAAAAAGAATCACTGTTCCGCTATGATACGTCTCAAGTCGCGACTTACGGTTTTAAAACTACAATGCTCTTCTAAGACCCTGAGAGTCGGCCAAATCGTCCTGTTTAATGTGCCGAGTATATATTATCTAATACCAGTGCCAAGTATTCGGTTTACTATACGTGCATATCGTGAACCGTGGGGTTAAAACAGATTTTCCACTACTAATAAATGCTTCATCACAACCATAATAGTAATTATATAACAACACATAATGTTTTGCCACGAAATAAACCAACTTGCTGTAACCTTAAAGCGGTATCCTATTATGTGGGAGCGAGTACTTCTATAATATTGTTAGTAAGTACACAGTATGAATTCGTAGGTCATACAATAATAATAATAATAATAATAATAATGTGTGTAGGAGAATCGAGGTGTATGAATTGTCGAACTAAAATCCACTTGCATGTGGTAGGTCGACATGGCGCAGTCAGTCGTTAAATTAGATACATTAATATACATGTATAGTATTAAACCGTGTAAACGTTACAATATAGGTCTCGGATGGGTCACCGTCTGTGTAATTTTTTTTTCGTACCGTCCTCACTCGATTCGAACTATGTCCAGAGTAGTATTAAAAGTCTGAAAAAACCAAATTAAAAAAAAATAAACTTTTTAGCAAACCTAAAGTACAAACATTTTGCGCAGCATTTTCGGATTGTCCTTTAAGCGTTGTATTATATTATTATGTGTATATGTAGTTCTAGATCAAATTGTTTGACAATTAATACGGACATTTTTATTAACTTTGAAAATTATATAGGTACGTCCTTTTGAATACTGCGTAGTTAATTTTAATCGATATAAAGAATGATAAACGATTCATATCACGAGTTATGTTTGTCATGGTGGCTTATAAAAATCTGTTGTCAACGTGCACATAGAAATATCTATGAAATTGACAAAATCGAATTTTGTTTAAGTATTTCTCAAATTATTAGATTGTGAACATTATGTCATTTTATTGCCGTCTGTAATAAATGTGTATATAAATATATCCATTTAATATAAAATAATATCTGATTCTCAAACAGTAATAATATCATATTATTATGTGATTAGTTGCTGTGTGGCGGTGAATTATTCAAATATATTTTATAATAAATTATTCATTTTTTTTGCACTATCGGTTGGTTAATATCGTAAATTTTATATATTGAATATTCGAATATGACTGTTATAGTGTCGTTCTATAATTATTTTTCAAATGCAAGACGAATTCTGTACATTAAAATAAAAATTAATTTTTAACCATGGTTATATTCCACGCGAGTTTGTATGTTTAATAGTAAAATATAAAACAATTTTTTTATTTCGGTTGACAAAAGACTTCAAATTCAATCGATTTTACGCACCAAAAAGATTTTATAAGCGATGAAAAAACAATTTTTTTAATAAAACTATCGTTACAACTAGCATATATCTGCACCTCATAATTTTGCTTAATGTATTTTATACGTTTATTATGAATTATTGTAATACGTTTCGAATAGAAATATAATGAGTTATTCATTCAATGTATTATAATTTCCCAATTGAATACATTTTTGTGGTTTTGTAAAAAATATGTTTTTGCAGTTCAAAATTATTATAATACCACATTATTGCATTAAATAGAATTTCTTATTATTTTTTAATCGGTGAGAAATCATTTAGGTTTTTAGTTTATTTGAAGAAATCCCATAATATTTTAAATAAATTATTTAACTTTTTCCGAGATGAGTCTAATGACATTGGGATAAAATGTGTTTATTATATATCACCTACAGTGAGATAATAATTAGTGAATATACATAATGACTTACTAACTACGCTAAACACCTATGTTTTTATTTGATATGTGCAGATATTCAAAATCTGAGTTTTGGAATTTTTAAATATATTCAAACACTGAAATATTTTTGAACTCTTGAGATTTCTGAACCACTTGAGAAGATTTCTGAGGTGGTACAAACTTCTGTTTTTAAATGATTACCACCATTTTTTACTACTTTGAACAAGTAGAGTCTAGTTTATTTTTGTATTAGGTACTAAGTATGATAATACATATGATTATACACTTAACTTAAAATAATATTTTATTATGTATTATGCAATATTTATTTGTTTAAAAAGTTAAATAAGAATTCCATAAAACAGGAAGGGTATAGAGTATCATATGTTTATAGTTTATACCTAGGTATTTTGTAGAATTTTGATATTATCTGGACGCCTGGCTATGGCATTCAAAAAAATAAATAGATGCAAATTTATTTGTTTAGTCGTGTTCAGACAATTATATCAAATACTGAAAAATGCCAATCGATTAATATAGTTTACATACTAAAATTTTTAAATCAATTAAAAAATAAACAACACATATTATCCTTTTTAATAAAGTTGAATATATACATTATTATGTATTCATAAGGATTATCATAACAATTATTGGGAGGATAATGAATCGCGAGATTTTAATGGGTAGATGAAGATAGGCTACTCAACAACTTACAAGTTATTTTGGTATTTTGGCATAGTCGGTAGGTACACTATTAATTATAATAAGACAATAGTACAAACGGTGTTAATTATTATATGAAGCTAAGCAAATATTCAATTCAACACCATGACATTATAATGTACTCTTCAAATCGAATTGAATAGTATTATAGATAATGTTCTCATTTAGACCGACATAATTATTATTTGGACCGTCGATTAGGCAGGTACACGTATAATATTATGTTGTCTATTCGAAATACGTGACGTACCTACATTGTAGGTATATTATTTAAGAATTTTATGTAACGCGTATATTCAGAAAATCATAATATTCGTAAAAATAAAACAATTCTTTTGTTAAATTGACACGTAGTTTCGTATGGCTATAAATATTTTAAGCGTTCACACATAATACATTATTAGATTTGAAACAATATAATTTCTAAACATTAGGTATAAACAATGCAAGATATAATAACAAAGTAACCAATGGGAAAATTTTTCTTAAAAGTTAAACAGACATTATAATGTTTATATGAATAATATTTAATTATATCTGTGCAGGGTCGGCTAGTATTCAATAAAATGTCGAAGATAATTTTGGCAAAAATAAGACAGCTATATAATATTTTATAGAGAACCGTCTAATTTATATTATTTTATATTATATTATATATCATTCTGAGCAAAAAGTGTTTTTTTTTTGTTAGAAACGTTATTTGACTTTCGGAAAAAAATAACAATATCAATAATAAATAACTAAATGTTTTCGTACGCGGTCCAAAAAATCGAAAATTTCAAATCGGTAGAGAATTCCTACACCACAGCAGCCGCAAAAACCGGGTGATATTTTATTTGTACCGATATTATTAGTTCTTGTTCGTGTATATATATATATATATATATATATAATAATAATAATATGAAACGTGCCAGAGATATCCACACACACACACATACACACACACACACATAGATATGCACGTTTCGCCCGTATACAAACGAATCGCCGACAATAAGTTTCCGCGGGAAAATATGCCACGCGGACCGTCGGTATCTATTTTTCTCGACGATTTTCATTTCGTTTCTCTTTTCCCCTCCGTTTTTGATTGAATGTCGTTCGTTCGTGATTTGGGTACTTTTCGGGCGCCTCAAGCCTTTCCAGTCGCCGCCGCCGCCGAAGACACTCCTCCGGGCTAAACGACGACGTGTCGAACGTGAAACGGTTTTATAATCGTCTCTGCTCGCCCACCGCCGCACGTTCGCATTTTCGTATTGCGTCCACGGTTTGCTCAACGAGCGTACACACACGGCAGCGGCTTAACCGCATATTATTATTTCACTATAATTCAGGACGACGACGACGACGATCGTCTTATATCGTCTTGATGCGAGACTAGCGGCAGCCGATGGTCGTCGATTAAGACAAATAACAAACAGTTATTATTATGCTTTAATTTCTCTTAAAAAAAAAGTACTTTATGCGGACATAGAGTTTCATCTTGGTTTTCCGATAACTGCGGCTGACTTTGATTATTTTCATGTTATCGATATAGCGTATTACTATCTGCATTCTCACAACCGCTGTTGCCGCCGCTGCTAACCTCTCGTCTAGCGTCCTGCATCTCGCCGTTGCTCTAATAATGCGGTATTTTTCATCACATATGCATTTTGCATTTTTATCTCTGCGTTTCTTACTCTACACACGTATACCTACCCACACATTGAATTTAGTCGTAAACGACTCTCACGTTGTAATAATTTTATTTTATATGATGTCGTATATCGTATAAAAAAATATTAATACGTCTCAAAGATGTTATATAATTCACTAAATTTGATATTTACTCAGTCGAGTACACCATTTTGTGGCTTGTTTTTCTCAATCTCTTACTCATGAAATACAATAATTATCTATTTTACAGTATATCCCCACGATGTACTAATAGTGTCCTGCATGGTTTGCAAGCGTTGAAAGTTTTAAATACGACAAGATAGACGTGGGGTGATGTTATCCAGTGAGTAATTTGCTCCACTAATCTAACTACTCTGCCCGTCTAAACTTTAAAAGTTGTTCAAACTAAAAATAAATTATTTATGGTGTGATTAAAAAAAAAAAAAATGGTAAATAATTGCATAGTTTTTTTGAAGCAAAACCGTACAGTTATAATAACATAATATAAGTAAATTGGCACCTACACTTAAAATTAATATACGAGGTATATCCAGAAAGTAAGTTCCATTTTCTATTATGCGTTTGCATGAAAACAATTTAATCATCTACCTTGCAGTCCAGATTTGGCATCCAGTGATTTTTATTTTTTTTTATACATGAAATAATTTATGGGTGGCCAGAACTTCAACGAAGATGATGAGGTGAAAGAAGCTGTTAACACATGGTTACAATTGCAGGCAACATCTTTCTATGAGAAAGAAATACAAAAACCCGTACCCCGATATGATAAGTGCCTAAATAATGGTGGTAACTATGTTGAAAAATAGCGTAGTACATGTACTTTATATTCAAATAAAATTTCATTTTAAATTTAGGCTTTTACATGTTTTTATTGTCCAACGGAACTTACTTTCTGGATATATCTCGTATTAAACATTATATTAATTAAAAAAAAAAAACTAACAAATTTAATGAAAAAAATATAATGAGCGTCTCCAGTAAAATATAAATTATATATAAAAACGACATAACGTACAATAAACACGCTGACCGATGACCATGGCCGTGACAGGGTGAAGCAATCACTAGCACCTGGGCCGAAATTGTACACGCATAATATAAAATATAGTATAATACTGAGGTAGGTGTGTACCTGCAGGTTTTCGTTTACGTTTACCAGCAATTGTTTCAAGGGTCACCGGTCGGACGCGCTAAAACGAAACACTATAACACGAACGTCATTATTTTTACTATTATTATTATATTTTATTATTTATATTCACTATTATTGTTATCGCCGTTTTCCTGATCCGCTTCATCGTTCGGTTATTGCGATATAATAATATTATGGTGTTCGTTTTATACGTTTTTTTTTCTTTTTACACGCTAAAATTCGTATTGAATAAAAATGGCCGGCCGTGTTATTTAATTTCAAAGTGACGAGTTACGGTCGGTTATTTGTTTTTATACATCTGCGTGGACAGTATAAAAAATAAAAATTGTCAAACAAATGCTTGCGTGGAATGTCAACATAATAGAGTTATGCGGTTGTCAAGTGTTTATTTTCAAAAACGGAAACAAACGATTTGAAAACTATAATGTATGTCATTTTGTGTGTCAACGAGAAACTTCTGAGTATAATATAGAATAATACAATACATTAAATGTACCTTCAATGACTTCTAATACGTAATTTTTATTTTATAATGAGCTACCAGTAGCTAGGTAGTTGAATATTATATAATTTTAAATTAAGTATACATAATAATTTTTCAATAATTTATGATGCTAAACATAATATTTATTAATGATAAAAATATTCCCGTTCACTATATTTATAATTAAATCTATTTTAAAATCCTATAACACAGATTTAACCTTAATAAGTTATAAATATATACATTACAACAATAAAATATAATAAAATAATGAGTTTAGTTGATTAATAAAAATTATTTTAAAGCCTATAAGCAACTTCAATAATTATTATTTTTCATACTAACTATAATGATAAATGGAAAATGAGCAATCAGATTTTAGAATGCTGATATTTTTGTGTCTATCATCACGTTTTGATGCAGTAAAAGTGATATGATTTTTTTCATCAACATATTTTCTGGTAGGAAAGGGAATCTAGTTGGTACTTTGCTGAGTCAAAAGTAAAATATTTTCATTAATTTTCAAATGCGTTGAGAAAAACAACAAAAAAAAAAATTAAGGAAAAACGGGAATTTTTAACAAAATTAATTTTGTTTTTTGGTGCAACATAAAAAATAATAACTGTAGATACGATACATTTTCACAGAATGTTCATATTTCCTATACACCATAAAATGTTCAATATATTTTGACTCTTATTGAACTATTTATAGGCATAAGAAATTTTCGTTTTTTTTTTTTAATTAAAGTAATTTTTTTCCGGGTAAAAAAATTGAAAATTTAATACAAGGTTTCTCGTAAGTTTTTCTAAAAATAGTTTAAAAATGTTAAAGATAAATATTCATTCTTTTTGTTTATAAGCATTTAAAATTCAAATTTTGACCAAAATTCATTAAATTATTGAACTATTTCAAATTATTTTGCAGTTAAAAATGTATAAAATGTTCAATTTTTATAGTTTAGGATTGACAATTTAAAATAAGGTTTTTCATAAGTAGGTAATAATGTATCCAAAAACAGAAAAAATAATTTATATTAATATTGTTGTTTTTTATAGAAATTTTAAGTAGATATTTAAATGAAGAATAACAACGTTAATTATTTCGTTGTAATTTAAAAATATTTTTCGTGGTTGCTTGAAACTTTTAAAGTATATTATTATATTTTATAAATTCAATGACATTTTCAAATGCAATGTTTTCTCCAAAGCATCCATTACAGTGACCCACTTAATACCTACTGTACAGCAGAGGAATATCCACTTGCCGGTCTTTTTACATACAGACACATTACATATCACATTGCATCATTTAAAAAATTTGAAAATTTAAATAGGTTTTATTTTCGTGAATATTTAGTGTTTATGTATCATAATCTTACTCTATCTTGAAGTGTTATTAAAACTAAATTGATCAAGTCATATTTTTTATAAACTAAAAGACTTCTTTCGTTCATAAAAATAAATGTCAAAGTCGGTCAAATGGAAGGTTGTCCTAATGATATTATGTTTACACACCAATTTGTTGTATACCGACAACCGAGTTCTTTGCGTCTATCCATGAAAATAGTAATTTTTTTTCAGTTTTTCATTTACGGATTTTTCGAACAAACGCTCGTCGAAATTGTCTCACGTTCAATTGAAAATGTAAGTTATATTGTGAATTTATTACGTATTTTTTTTATTCAACATCATCCAAACAGGTATCCACTTCAATATATTAAAATAATTTTTCAATGATAATGGTATAAAAAGAAACTCAAAAAATCCGTTTTGTGATCTTCAAATAATGTGGCATAAACCTATAAGTAAAAAAAACTTACATATAATTAATCATAAGTTCATAAAATGTAGTATGTAGTAAATTTTTAATCAACATAAAAATCAATTATTATATTTAAATTTATAACAATTAACATCAAAAGTCTTTATTACATTTCATATTATATTGATTATTACAATTATAGTTAATCCTAAAAATATTATTATATTTTTCAATCAAAAGAGCTTTGAGCCCAATAATTATATTGATTTCTCTAAAATGTATTGATATGGTTTTACTTTTAAGCCATTTATGATTTTACTTTTCACTTTTGATTTAATTAGCTAAAATTAATAATTAAAGGTTAGGTATTTATTTAACCAGTTATTATAGCAATGCATATGTGAAATGGAAAGTATTTATCATTATTTTCGAATCGAATGAAAAAAAAACCACTATCATAATATGATATGCGTCGTTGTAAAATAATCGAATTCCACTTTCAGTGTTAATCCTTCACATAAAATCCCTTAGGTTTCAGTAATTATTAAATAACATATTATTAAATCGTGTACTAATCAACCTATAGAATATTTAATAAAATCGTATAAAAAACCAACAAAATATTTTCATAATTAAGTACATATAATATTGTTTTTTTTTTTATTACCTATTATAATATAATATTATTTGATAATCGTTAGATAATGCGTTAATATTATTATGGGCGTTACCTATAATATGTTAGTGTAATAAACATATTATGATACTTTTATATTTTTATATTCTCTTATTTTTTACAATCTACTGTAAAACAAAAATTTTGCTATAGCTTTAACGATGTTACGATTTTTTTTATTTTATTTTATTAACTGTAACGTACATACAATACTGCGTTGACAGGCAAAATCGTAATAATATACATTATACATAATACATGGTGTAAATAATTAACGAGAAGTTTTAAAAACCCAACAATTATTGTAATGCAAAATATAATTTGGAACAGGATTAAAACGTCAGGCTTAGTGCTTTTTGCTGCACACGTAATAAAAGCGAGAAATAATTGATGATTTTTGTCGACTTTTGTAAAATATTGTGCAATATATTGGTGTATGTTGTATCATCGTTTCCCCACTATATTGCGTATGATATACAGCATGTAACAGAAATAGCTGACAAATGTAATTTACTAACAATGTAACAACTTTTGTTTCAATCAATATAACATTTTTATTTTAAACATAAAACTTACGATTATCATATAATATTTTAATAAAAAACTGATGAGTATAAAAGTAATTTCATAAGTTATCTGATTATAATTACATTATAATAAGTCAGTTATATCTGTTACACTCTGTATATACATCTAATGTAATTATTATTTCGCGTCCTCTTCGTAGATAGAGCTATACTACTACTCTATGGTCCTCTTGCCCTCAAAAGTACGGAAGACACTGATAATTATGTTCCGCATTTCCCACAAATACGTAATGTAATATGTTTAGTAGTAATTCGAGATATTATGTACTATTAAAATCGACACATTGACTCGTTCAGATGATCTTACACGTTTAGATACAGTCGACCACTTTACGTCGATGAGATTGACGTACCACACGTGTGCCTGGTGGAGTAAATCCGGGAGGGCGAATGATCATAAAAACAATACTTACAGTGTGATCCATTTAACATAAAACACTCGCTAATTCAAAATGTATTTATATTTTTGGAAATATTTTGTTACATGATATAAAGTCGTTATAAAACAATATTTTTTAAAAAAAAATTATTTTCTTTAAAATATTTTTCAATTTTATTATTTTTTAAGTTTTTTACTTTTTTGAATTACAACATACAGTTTTAATTTTATAATCCAAAGCAAAATATTTTTCTGAGTATTTTAATACATAAAAATCGAATTTTGGTCGTTTTTGAGTTATAAGTATTTGAAGTTTAAATGAGCGAAGTAGTGGACCAACAATTTGCGGGGTACCCGTATACCACCCCATAATGCTCATCTAAACTTCAAATACTTACAACTCATAAACCACTCGTCAAAAATTCGTTTTTATGTATCAAAATACACAGAAAAATATTCTGCTTTGTATTATAAAATTAAAACTGTATGTTGTAATTAAAAAAAGTAAAAAATTTATAAAATAATAAAGTTAAAAAATATTTAAAAAAAAAAAATTGTTTTGTAACGACTTCATACTGTGTAACAAAAATATTTCCAAAAACATAAATACTTTTTGAAATAGTGAATGTCTTACATTATGGATCACTCTATATACTTAAATAAACGCACACAATATAGGTATACTTTTAATTCACTCGTAACTTGTAATATAAAACTTGTAGTGATGGGGCAAAGTCTCATATGGGTCTCTGCCCTCTGAGTAACTACCTACTAATTTTCTTAACTCCTAAAAATCAATAAATAATTGCCTTGTCTATAACGTTATCAGTGTGTAAAGCAACGGACTCGTCGAATATGTTTTGGCTAATTGGCACGATGGATTGGAATGAACGTCACAAATAAAAAACACATTCACTGCACAAACAGTAAACAACGGTTTTCAATATTAATTAATTTTTTTATTTTTTTGTCAAAATGTGGACAAAAATGTTGTTTTCACGAGTCATTGACAGCTGTACGGTGCGCACTTATGTTTTTATATTTTAAGAAGTGGTTTTTTTAAGATAAACACTAATTTTCTTGTAAAGTGCAAACAATTTTTAAGAATATTTGTTTTACATTATTTTAGGTCATTAAAAACTAACATTATGAAAAAATTATATTTTCAATATTTTTTATCGTAATCAATTTTTCCTTTTTTACTCTTTTGAATGATAAACTTTCATTTGTTATTTCATATTCCTGAGCAGAATATTTTTCTGAGAATTTCATGTACATTGTATACAAATTGAATTTTGAATGGAGTCTAGTTAATTAGATAGTTATAATTATTTAAAATGATGATTAGTGGATTTACTTTTTAGGAGGTACTCTTGTACCACTCGACTACTCATCAAAACTTTAAAATACTTATAAGTAATTAACTACTTTTTAAAGTAGGATTTTTAATATGTATACAACAAATTTCTCAGAAAATATTATCCTTTGAAATATAAAATCAAAATATATGTATCTCGTCATTAAAAACATAAAAAAAAAAAAATGTTTCGAAATATATAGATTTTGTAACTCACTGCAATAAAGAAAATTGTAAAAATATGTTTTTTTTTTTAAAATCATTATCTCAGAATTGATATACCGTACATTACGATTGAATGTGCGTCGTCGGAGAGACTGCCGTGTATATAGCTCTCTCCGCGCGTTTACTACCATTAATTTTTAATTGGTCGCTAATTGATATTTTTCTCTCGGAAACGGTTGTCTGGCGACGACTTCAAGGTTCGAATCACGCGAAAACAATAACAGTTCACTGACGTTTACACTCTTGCAGACATTAATACAATCACGGCGTGTTGAACACGCGTTCGCCGTCGAAGAATCACGCCGCCGCGCGTTATACCATAAACGCGGTACATTCTATTCCGTATGACGGTGTCTTCGTTTTGTCCGGAAAACCCGACACGGCGACAAACGTTTTTCTCCGCGGTGCCCAACCGTACGCGCAAACACAAACGACGGGGGTGGGTGGGTGGGGGGGGGGCGCGCACACACGCGCACACGTGCGCATAATATTTTCTTCGGTGCGTCGTTTGCACGCGGCGTGTTCACGGTACGCTGCACACGAATGTCACGCGTGTTTACAGACGCGCGCGCGCACGCCCAGCATACTCGTCTGAACACTAATAATACAATATGTATATA
>JACXSJ010001404.1:61838-94331 GCA_014851325.1 Pentalonia nigronervosa
CCCCACAACAAACACACACACACACACACCGTTTACTACTAAAACTACACGACCTCATAAGTTACAAGCTTACACGATATTACGAATACGTCATGACTTTTTATACACATTTAATCAATACAATATGCGTATTAATGACGAAAACAGAGTAATATATATATATTATCCTTTTCATTGTTTTAAATTTAGATTTAGTCGATGTAAAATTCACGCGAGTCCACTGTAGCATACTGTCTACATACTGCATCTATATGTAGTGCAATAATTCATAGGAATATGAAATAATATGTAACAAATAATTTTTACTATGAGTTATATGACCAAAATAGTTTTAATTTTTTTCAATAAATATTTCGTAATTTAAAAACATAAAATTGATGGTATTTTATTAAAAAGACGATGGTAAAAACAAGGAGTATTAAATTTAAACTTTGGGGTGTTAAAACCTTTTTGCGCCCCCTTAGTTACGCCATTGGTTACATATTATAATGAATAACGATATGTTCTAAAATATATATATATATATATATATATTTAACATGATAGTAGTTGATTTAGTCCAATTATAGGAAGGGAATGGAGGATTTTGTTTTGTTTTTTTTTTTTATTTTAAATAAATGATGAAATAAATGATCATAATCGCATATTCTCCCTTCTGTCCCTTCCACTGAACCCATGTATTAAATTTTTTTAAACATTTTTATACCATTCATCATAAAAATTATTATTTTGTGTATTTATATTACGTAGTTTTGTTCCAATAACGGAAAAAAATGAAAGATGTGCTCATCTTTTATGTAATTCTTATTGAATAAGTACCTCTATAATTGTTCCTATTTATATTTATATTAACATATGCTTTTTATTTCCGAAACGAAGAAGGTCGGCCACAAAAAAAAAAAAAAAAAAACAAAACAAAATAAAATTCAATTTATAGTTCATTGTGATAAAAACAATAAAACGCGTCAAAAGTGAAAATGTTCTATCCTCTCTATTCAATCATGTTGTATATTATGCAGCCGAGAACTCGTTTTCCCGTGTACGACTCAGTATTTTCAACTGCGGTATTAAAACATCTGCGTTCGTTTTCAAAGTGCACCGTCTTACATGCGTACACGACGTATTACACGGACTGTGTAACTTACGTGTGGGTGTTTGGGTGTGTGTATGCCAATCAGGCTGCACGCGAGAATTATATGGCCACGACCTCATATCGCAGTGCGATAGCTTCCGACCATTGCCGAATGAACAATACTGCACAAATGTAATATTTTTTAGCTGGTACGGGGTAAGTACACGTCATACCTTTTTTTTTTTTTTTTTTACATCAGGTAAACATTTACTAGAAATTTATGTCGATTTTTTGTAGCGGCGTTTTCCGAACACCAGAACGAAGGAACGATGTTCATTTTCTTTCTTTTTATCGTTTACCACGAATATACTTACAAACGAAAATTTCAAGCAAAGCGAAACTAGTTCAAACTTTATTTTATAGTATACACGTGTAAGAACTATTGAGTTACGAGTTCTACGGGGTTTTCGTAGGTTTTCACGATACCAGGTCAAAATTCTTCTTAGCCCTTCAATTCGACTGTAATCGTTTCTGTGTTTTATATTTTAAGAGAATTCCTATTTGAAATACCATACATATCATTTCATATTTTATTTGTAATAAAAATGTCAATACCACAAATCTTTTATTATCAATAATGCATTTTATATCGTAATTTTATAAATAATAAATCAATACATACAAACTGTAATAATGCTAATAAGTATATTTTTATGGTCACATAAATATTGTTCACAAAACGGTATAATGTATATTATACTACGTTATAATACACATAGAATATATTATGTATATTTACACAAAACAAAAGTAAAAATGTACACTTATAAATAATTTTGTTCCTGCATCATGCATATAAACAGTAAATAACAGACCAATTTATCAATTTGTTTTTTTATGCAATTATTTATCGTTGAATTAAAATGTATATCACTAATCCTGTGGCTTAACTAACGCGCAGCAGTGAGCGCCGAGACCCAGTATCAGCTGTATACCAGTAAGTTTTTTTTATCTGTATTAACCAAAATTAAAATTTAGTCTAATAATTTTAATCCAACCACAGGTACTTAACATGCGAATTGTTAGTGACCCTAAAAGTACGTGCAATAATACTTAACGAATTGTATTTATATTATTTTTGCTTAAACGAGTGAAGCAATTATTACGAGTATATACAAACGCTACCAGAGAGATAATCAGAAGATGCGGAATTTTAAAAAAAAAGCCCCGAGACCTTAATATATTTTTCCGTGATAAAACTATAAAAAGTTCTTAATTTGTCACTTATCGCCGTATAAAGATTTTGAATTCCATGATCTTATTGGGTGATCCGATGGCTTAACATTTTCACTGCTAATTGATGAGTACTAAACTAATATATTTCAAACAGCGTCAAAAGAATATATCATAAAAATAATCAATTTAAAGTCGAAAGATTAAAGCGAAATGATAAATAATATAAGAGAGATCGACTGACTAATAACATAAACCAATTTGATACACAAATAAGTTTGATAAGCAGCATTACAGTTCCTATTGGTTATAGTATTGTTAATAATAATAAAAATATATCGTTTTTGTGAACTAAACGACGAATGCCTTTTAAGTTTAAATATTATAAAACAAGATGAACTAATTTACGTATCATTTAATTTAATTTGCACGAGATTATTTAAAAAACAATAATGTATTACGTAACTATGCACAATTTTCTATACGAAATGTATCACTATATAATATAATATTATGTTTTTAAAATCTGTTTCAGCTGAAAAAAAAACCATTTTAAATACTTCACAAAAAACTTTTCTCTTAAGTAATATTATTACTATCATAACAATTCAGTTGTACGTTCATAAGTTCAGGCACCAACATATAGATGATTAAAACAAGAATAATATAGTTTCAATGAATTATTACGACTAAACTATGTAATTATTATATTTCTTTAAAAGATCATTACTATAATTGTTGTTTAAAACACAAAGCTTATTTCAGTTTTTTCGCATTCACAAATTAATAGTGTTATGCCATTAAATTATATAGTATTGATAATACACACGGGAAAATAGTGTTTATATTCACTTAAGTTACATTAGTTATATAGTATATATAGTCATATTAGTTTAATGCCTAGGTATTTAACGACATACAGATTTATTATAAGGCAATATGTTAAGTGTATTTTTTTTTACATATTTATTTATTATATTAACAGTCCTTATCGTTCATTTTTTTTTTTTTTACTTTATTACATACCTAACGTAGTTAAAAAAGTAGTTTACATCGCTAATAGATTCAGTCGATAAGCATATTTTAAAAACGCATGACAACCATTAATTACAATTTTATGAAAATTATATTTAAAACTTAACATAGTTGGAGTACGTTTTACACCGGCTTTAAACGAAAACGCAAAAACTAATCTTATATGCATAGGTATAATATAATATTGTTATAGGACCGTAATTTCAGTTATTGATAGTATAATTTTTAGGTGGAATTTCAAAACTAATTTTTATTGAATCGTTTTATCTTGAATGTATAAATTATACTCTATTTGATTTTATGTACAACGCAAGTATAATATTATAGTTATAATATAATATGAACACAAAATAAGATTTCAGAGATTATTATGACAAGATCTTTATGAATAAAAGAATTTGGCTGCCGCCGGCACGAAGGGTACTTCGCTGAGTACGTATTAAATATTTCATTTTAATAATATTAAACGTTGGCATCCGGCATTATTGTTCGACAAACCGCGGTACTGTTTTCGATTTTTTTTTTATCTTTTTGGAGACGCATTTCAGAAATTTCACTCATATTAGCTGTTATTATTTTTATTGGGCGACATTATAATACAACGGTGACGAAAACACTTCGAACTCTTCGTATTTATTTTGCATTGTTATCATTCGTAACAAATTACAATAGTACTTATTATTTTTGAATATCCCAAGTTTCTTGGCTTAAATAATAATAATTACCTACAGTATTTCGGATGTACGCGCATAAATGAAATGAATTAGAATGACAAATTGTTAACCGACACGAAACGATAGCGTGTTAAATATGCGTTACTTTAAATCTAAATACAAAATATCCAAAAATCATAATTAACTTATATTATAATATGAAAAAAAATATAAAACAACACTTATTGTGTTGAATTGTGTATAATAATACGTTAGCAAATTGATGATATTCTTGCTCCGTACTAAAACTTTAATGCCTGAGTTATTCAATTAATCATAAAACACTCTTAAAACCATAATTTCTCATAATATTTTGAATCTCATTATTGTTAAAATTTGGTTAAACTTATTGACCGTTATAATATAATATTATAATGGATCTATTAAATAACAACTTTCCAATATTTATTTAAATTTATCTTTTTTTTGTTTTGTCGTATATTAATTATGCAGATAATTATCCACCTATAGCTAATACGGCGTTTAAACTAAAATGCATTGTATAATTTAAATCGTTTTTTCTGCGTAACTCTTTTATACGATTATTTTCAAAAATCTTTTAATAATTTATTTGTGCTCGTAGTTTTCGCTATATGAGTGAATCGTACAAATTTGCCTAAAACACAGTGCGCGCAGTTTTGAAGTCACATTTTCATTCACTGCGACTTTTTATTTCAAGTAAAGACGATCAACTGAATTATTCTACCGAGTTCTATTTCCGTTGGGCGCACTTAAGAAAAGCCAACCTCGTTCTTAAAAAATAGAATATTTCACCGCATATATATATATATATATATATATATATATAACTATAATCACAAAACTTTTGACGCTGGCCAATATTTTACTGTATCTATCTGCGTGGCCGATAATAGCATACGCGAACCCGATTTTATATCTCGTGATTATTTTATCAACAAAACAAAAGTCAAAAGTCTAAATATTTTATTGGACCGGTCGGTCGGTCGGTCTAAATCCTACCGACTGCGAAAGTTTATTATAAATTCGCAAAATGTTTGCGGGACGACCAATTCCGTAAAACAATACAATATATTGTATATATAAATTATAATGTATAATACATGTACAAACCGCTTTGAGGAGCGGCGTAGCGTTCCACGTAAGTTGACCAACAACGCTTTATCAATCCGGAATGTGTGTGTCTGCCGGTTATAGGTGGAACTACGTATTACAGGGGCTTTGTGTCGAAATCGTGTTCGCCTAGATCCTTTGCGCCCGGGGAATCGCGTAACGCATATCACCCACTCGCCGTTACGATTGCTCCGCAAACAGCAATCAGATCCTTCTGCGTATACCCAAAACTATAGTGAAATTGATTTACATTCCAATGTACGCCGATTGACGGACGCCGGCGTTAAAAGGAGAACTATAGTTCAATCAAAACTCTCGATTGGATTACGCCGCGGCGAGCCTATGATAAATAAATAAATAAATAAATAAATAAAAGACTTCGAGCGATCGACAAAAGAAATTCAGTAATGAAACTGGTTGGAAAATATAATTGGACGTGCACACGCCGCTGTGCGTTGACATCAAACAAGTACCTAGGTATATGTATGTTAATACGACTGAGAAGTACGCGGGCGAGTTTAAATAATGATGATTAAATTAGTTGTGGCTACACGTATAAAAACAAGTATCCACATTGCGAAATTGCTGGAAACACGAGATACAAGTAAATGTGTGTTTGGGAACGATTAAGTATCGTTGTTAACACATTGTTTTTTACATTTTTTTGTTGTGTATAATTGCGTGTTCAAGTAAAATATCGTTAAACATAAATATTTTTTTTCAAAAAATATCGTAAGCTAAATATTCTTAATTTATATATTATGACATGCTATTATATTATCTTGTCAAAATAGTTTTAATATAAATATAATAACGTGTCTATAGAATTGTATCTTTGGACTTTATATTCATGTAGTTACTCGAATTAGTTGTACCAACGCGTGGACTATGTTTTATTTATTTCTAATATATGCACTTATAAATGTAAATATTTTTTTTTCACAATTGAGATCTTGAAGGAACATTTAAATTTTAAACTTCAATTTAACCATTTTTTCGTTATGCAGTTGTAAATAATATATAAATATAAAATAAAATTCTTAAAACTTGGACTAAAAATCAAAAAAACTCCACATTTCTTGGCTCACAGACGTCGATTAATAACTTATCGTTTTATTTTTATTACAGCCGACATTAAATTTAACTGGTATAATTGGTAAATCCACAATATATTTTAAAAGTAATGATTCTTTTCTCTTAGAAGGAAATCAAAATAAATGTTTTCAAATTTTTCTGACAACACTACTGTTAAGTATGTAAACATAATAAAAAAAAATGCCTTTAAACCGTAAAAATGTACTTAAAATGTCAAAAAATGCAAAATAAAAGTTTTATTTTTTAATTCTTTAATATATGAAACGGATTTTGTGTTTGGAAAGCATTGTTTTAGGAAATTCAAGAAAAAGTGCAATTTGCATTGAAATTCACACCCTACTGACTACCAATTACAAATAAAAAATACTCGAACTAATACAATTTTTTTAAATCAACCGGTGAAATGCCATTAATCGTTTGTCCACTTATTTATCTATGTATTAATATATACTTATTAATATATTCTTTTGTTATTTATGTTTAGTGACCTTTATCCTATACTATACTTGTTTCACTGTTATAGGTTTAGATTGATTATTTCTTATCAAAAATACTATACGCGCTGTATCGTAAATCGTGATGAATCAAACTAAACTAAACTAAACTTCTTTTAACGATTGGTTATTAAAATAAACAGATTGGCCATCCCGTAACGAAAAATTTGTGGTTAGATTATCGTTTATTTAACAGTGTGGTGCGTTGCACTATACCGTTATAATGATCACGCTGGCGTCGATTTGGCGATGGAATGGGTCCTTTCGAGGGTGTATATACTTTGGTGATGCGGGATTCGAAGGTGTGGCGTGGTGGCCAAATAGCCCGAGCTCCAGTATCACAGCTTATCCATTTATTTCAAAATCAACGCTTTTGTCTTACACGAAAAAACATCAATTACGATTTAAGTGGTGCGCGTCGGTAACGATTTTTAAGTACCTATACAGACGACTTCGACAAAACATTAAGTGTGACAAAAAAATGTTTAATAAACGATTTTTGAAAATAATATATATTATTTACAAGCCTGTCCACAACTACTATAGGCTATATTATATTATAATTGTGTCTGTTATGAAATATGGACATGTTTAGCGACAAACTTAGTCAACGAACCACAATGTTACATTTGTGTACTTATTAAATAATATTATAGTCATGTCGTGAAAAATATGCATAATAACAGGTGTGTATTATATGCGCATACAGACGGATCAAAAATAAACAATCAGTGGAATGATTTAAGAAGTTTGCATGGAATGCGAAATAATTGACGAACCACATAATCTGTTGAATAAAATATAACATTGTGTACCCTTTGTTTTAAATTATTACTATTAAGGGCTATTGCCGTGAACCGCTTGCCTTTATGTGCAAGAGCACTATAATTGTGTGTTCCCTAAAACTATTAAATCAGTAGGAAGTTAATCTGGACACAGTAAATGATTAACGGGGCTACGTCCATTGTATAATAATATGTTATAAGTATATTATATAAGCAGATTAAGTTACTACTTTTTTGAGACTTCAGCGGGGATTTTTTCTCATATATATGATATATCATATTAATATGGTACTAATTATTACAATTTTTAAATCATCATTATATGTGCGAGCACGGTTGGTCAACATATATAATATTATCCTACATAATAATTATTTATTAATATTATATTATAATGTACCCAGTCGTCGGCTCGTAGGCGGATAAAACCGCCTTCGGGGTCTCAATCAAAAACCTAATCTTAAAGACGGAGACTGTAAATAGGAGAGGTAAGTGGGGTTGCAACAGCTGTGCTGTAGATTTCCGTCCCTTGGATTGGCACTCCGACCCCACTCCCCGCAAGGTCCACTCTCATCTGAAACTTTGAGCACCGGCGCTGCTGCTAGATGTGGTAGTGGTAGTGTTTGATAATTTCATGAAATTAAAAATTGAGAAATATTTTAGTATTTTAATACTTTTTTTTTAAAAACAATATGATTTATTTTTATGTATTTTTGTAACATTATTTACCTTTATCATTTTATAATATTACGGAAAACAATCACTAACGACTCATTAATAATGGTTTTCTTTGGTACTATACATTTAAAAAAGTATTCAATATTTTTCTAAAATTTTTATAAATTTATAACGTTGAGATTACAATTATTATAGTAAATTATTGACAGTTAATAAATATTATATATGATATTTATTCATAATAATAGTATCATTATCTTAGACAATAAGCTATTTCCCATTGAAAAAAGCTGAGTTTTGCTAAAATAGTCAAAAATAATATTACATTTAATAATATGTTAAATAAAATAGTAATATAATTACTAAATGATAAATAACCATCATTAATATTTGAATTAAAAAAATTCAATGTTTTACGTTTTTGTGAAATATTTCAATTTAAATATTTCATACTTCAAACATTAGGTAGTGGCAGTGGTATTATTATACTGTCGAAATTCTCAGGTATATCCCTACCACAATATTTAGAAAAACCATATGCAGGTTCCGTTGACCTGACGAGTTACCGATGAGATGCTTTTCATGGATCTGTTTCTTTTCTGTGTTTGTATTTAGATAAATCCTGGAAAAAAAATTTGATAGAAAATATTTTTATTTGGGTAGGGAGGAGACGATTGAAGGGAATCATTTGATGGGGAATCACGCATATATAAGTCAATCAAATTTAAAATTCCTAAAAAAAGTAAATTTTTAATTTCAAATTGAAAATTAAATTTTCAAAGTATATGGAAAAATTACGATATTATTGAAGAAATGGCAATTTCATTACATTAGATACATATTTACAAATTTAAATTATGAGTGATTACACGCGAATATTCTAATTTAATGTAATTTTCGTTTGAAAGAATACGTTTAAAATGATCTTAAATTTGATTCAATATTTATTCTTTTGTTTTTAGTTAGTCGTCCATAAACTAACATTTCTATTGTCATTTCAGTTTCATTTTGAACTTTTTGTAATTGCTAAAACGGTAAAATGATAAAACCTTATAATATATTATTTAAAATATTCAAACACTTGATTTTTCGTACACAAAACATTATTAGCATACTATGATCATTCGGCCAGTTTACATTAGAACACATTGCCTTCGGATAGACCCTATTCGAACTGATAACCCGCTTCTCCATCTAACAACATATCTGCGTTTGCCTTAATATATTTTTATACACGCGATAATGTACATCACTGTTGTATTTTGGTGATTTTTCGGACCAAAGCATAACATAATAAGTTTTACTATCCTGAAATCGTGCAGTGTTCGAAGCAATAAAATCGAACCAATTAAAACCGCTTTACGGGGTCTCAGTGTATATTATTATAACCGTCTGCTGATTCGGTGGTTAAACGAACCGCCGAACACTTATACGTGTAATAAATAAACCAACTATACATACTACCTGGCTTATTGTACCGTTGTTGGGAAAAAGATTTAACGGTGATTCATCGCAAACGTTTCCAAATTCGCCCGATAAAAGGTTCTGGCCATGGCTTCGCGGTTTAATACCTAACTAATAAAATATTATAGTTCCAATATATCGACGTTATACATAATATATTTTTCCGCACACGGTTTTTCAATGGACTCAATTCAAAAATACTTTTTGGTTACCCGTTTGTTTTCGTTTACTTAAAATAAAAACATATTACATATTATGACGTAATATTCACGAATAATAAATGTGTTATTAAATTAATTTGAATGAATGTGACACGTTATAAGTTCACCGTGAAAACAACTTGTTGGTAACAACTCAGTTAAATTTAATTATATATAAATATTTAATTATGTGTATTTTATAAAGTTTGTTAAATATATTATAGTCGTTAACAGTCTCAATTTCAATTACGTGGTAGTCCAAAAAAGCTGCAGATTTTCTAGGAAAACGTCACAAAAATATCCCATTTTGGAAAATATAATACTTTGTAAAATATTACACTTAAAAGATTTCTGTATAATTTTTGTTTTAATAATTTTATAAGTTTCCAACAAAAACATTTAAACAGTCTTTGTAATTAACTTTACTTATGGTTTCATGGTATTAAAATGAAAAAAGGGCTAGAGTGTATGTATAGCTTTAAGTACTGAAATATAATACCAATCATTAAGAATCTGTTATAATTTTATAAATATTGTTGTAATAAAAATATATGTTAGTTTTGTGCTTTTTTTTGGGTGGGGAGGGGACAATTCTCTTGTTATTATATAAATTGTCTTGACAGATATTATTATTATATTGTTTGATAATAAAATTATAATGTCTATACGTCATTTTATCTGCATACAATTATTTTTTTCATTATTATTAATTTGTATTCAGTATAGAAGAAAATATCTGAAATGTGAAATAAATATGATTTTAATTTTAAAATCATTAATTTTCAACACTCAAATTCTGTATAAATAATACCTATTGCAATGACGTAATATTCTATAACAAAAGTAAAATAAAATGAATAATATTATTACTACTTTAAAACGTTATTCTATAGAAAAATGTACCTACTTTGCCTATTCATCGCGCCGTGTAACACATGATATTTTTAGAATCATAATTCAGTATTAATTATGACTATCCGTCGTGACACCCGTAGACCATTAAATTAAGCACTTTAAAAATAAGGATGTACTTATACGATACTGACTTGATTCATGCATGGGTTAAAATAACATTATGATAATTTAGATATAAGCCATAATTTACCTACGAGTCGTCAAATAAAAAGTTTTTAAGAGCCCTTAATGTTTTATGCACAACTCAAATATACTCTTAAATTGTAGATAAATTGTATAGTCGAAATCCAAGCGACACATAATAATATTATTTGCACCATTTTGTTATGTAATATATTATTATACATACGCGTGCAACCAGAGGATTTGAGATTTTGCCCAAAAAGAACGTTTCTGACGTTGAAACAAACCACAGCGTAATAAATTGCAGAGCCAAAAAACATTTTGATTTGTGTGGACCGCGAATTGTGTCTGCTCATGCCTCTATCTCCGTATTACTTTTATGACAAAAAACGAAACAAACAAAACACCGTCGTTGTACAATTGTGTGTACATGTATTATACGTATTATTGTACACGAAAAATACTTCCAAAAAAAAAAAAAATACCTAAAAATCTGTGACAGGACTAACAGTTGAATATAGGCAAACGTAAGCAGGAAATTGTCTTATACTTTCCAAGCAGTTTAACACAAAGCTCGATTACACAATTTTAAATGTAGGTACGTTTAACCCTTTTATTACGCCGTTTATAAATTCAAAGGGTCCAGCGGCGGTGGGACGAGCTTTATGCTTATTTCTTGGCGAACCGACGAGATTTCGGTTTACAGATAAAATATCCACACGCCTTATTCCCCGAGCGGGATGCACTCCGATAACATGGAAAATAATTAATTTTTGTGTTTCAAACACACTGGAAACGAGTGGACTGCTTTGTCCCCAGAATTGATAGCGATCAGCTTTGGCCATAATAACGTGAGTATTTATTACGATTTCCAATGAAATCGGGGTTTTTTTTAAATTCTTTTCTCGAGTTTTTATAATTAAAATTATAATCTATACATAAATTATATAATCATACCAAAACAGCAGAAATCCAATGTATAAATAGGTTGTTCGAAATGTTTGTAAGACAGTAATATTGTGGTCAAGAGTCTGACGCATAGAAATTTGAGGTTTCAACTCTTAAGATATTATATTATATTTCTCTCACGCATAAAAAATAGTAGATAATAGGTTATTGATAAATTATGGTGATTATAAGTGATTTTTACACGCATTTATAAAAAATAAACGAATGAAAATAATATTTTAGACGTTATCTCGTCGTGATCTGTTGTAACCATAATAATTATATCATTGTATGTCATATAATATGTAATATTATACAATTAATTTCATAATAGTCACAACCAAAAGAATATTATTTCTTTATTTTGTTTAATTTATATTTTAGCTTTGAAATAGCTTTACAACTTCATAATTTCCAATATAGATCTGGTTAGGCTTAATTTTATCCCGCTTTTGCATGTCAGAATAATAATAAGCTTTGGTATGACGTCCTTTCGACTGTTTGAGAAACCACGATTAGTTAGGTATTTGTAAGAACGAGCACGAAGAGATATTAAATGTATTATAGTATAACGTATTTTCAATATTATTCCGTTAGGATAAACCACTAATATTTACAAAATGTATAATCAACATAGTAATACGTATAGATCATAAGATGTAGGTGCCTGTCTAATACATAAGTAACAATGAAATATTATTATTAATGACATTTTTAGTATATTGTAATATGTTATCGATAAACGGTAGGTACCCATATTATATTTTATAACAAAAAATCGATAGTCGTTTCCCACCTAAATAAATAAACCATCATTTTATTTTTATTAAAAATGAAATATCTATTGACTCTCATTTCCGGTGGTTAAATAGTTTTACTCGGTGTTGAAAAGTAAATAAATCGGTCTACATACAAAATAACTGAACTCCAGATACTTCGAATGCAATACTAACATTTATTATTCCGATACCTAGGTAGTAATATTGTTTAAGTGTACAATCGATTATAAATTATGATATTATGACGTTATACTATACATAACACGCGTACGAGTATCTTAAACATACAACATAAAACACCGTGAACATTTTGCGTGACAACGTTGAAAGGTTGTCTGTGCATTTTTTCTACTAATGTTTAAGAAAAAAAATTCCATTGAACATTACTCAAAACAACTCACTGCTACCGATTATGTGAGACTGTGCTACCATAGAGGTTATAAACTATGTAAATCATTAATAATCGTTAAATTCGTATAAATTGCGACACAAACGAAAGGAAATTGACCACGGCAAAAACGAAAACGATTTAGCGTATTGGTTAAATTATTCGATAGCTGTTTATTATGGATATCTATAAATGTAAATTATTACCATCTTCATACGCCCGGATTTTTGCACGTGTTTGCAGTATGACTATCAATCGAACACACAAATATCTTACGTTATCGATACATAAAATTATTATTACTTTCACAGCCCTCATTTTACAGCTACGATTGGTATATCGTATAAAGTTTAAAAATGGTAAACTCTTGAGAAAACAACATATTTTCATTGCATTATCGATAATCAAATATTTTATTACTTAAATATACCTATTCATAGAAAAATTATTGTTTATCTTATAATTGTAATATAAAGGCACACTAATATTGCACACGAATTTCGTGGGTTGACGTGCGCGGCTCTTCTGATTGACAATTTCCCTCTATCCATTTCACTGGCTTACTACTAAATGTAATATACTTACTACACCAGTAAGTAGTCTTCGTGGTATCCACAATTCTCAGTAACGGTATACTATGATCGGTATACATACGCGTAACGCATATTATTATTTCGTGTTGAAACTCAGTTCAATATCGCTACAACAGGACAAACTTGTGGTTTTTTTTTTTATTTTTTGCTTTCTCTCTCTCCCTCTTTCTCCATATCTGAAGCTCCGCGGAAGTATCATGTGTGTAGTTCAACGGCAGCAAAAACGGCGGCTGTGTTTATCGAAAGGCACGTCCCGTCGTCCAGCACAGGCGTTTGATGGAATTTCTTGGTGTGGGGTGGGGTGGGGGGTAGGTTAACATTGGGGCTAGGGTATGGGGCTAGGGTATGGAGCGGCGGACAAAAGGTACATCGACGAGTGAATTTATAGCGACCGTATAGAAGATGTGTCACGCATCTCACTGTTGGACTTTCACAAATCTAAGCTATAAGCATCGAGCGTATATATATATATATATATATGAATCCTCTTCTCGCGGCCGGCTCAACCGCCGCCGCCGTATTCTATATCTGAAAATACAATCTTTTTACAGCGTTTTTACCCCGCACCGTTACCTTTTTCTCGTTTCTTTTCTATTTCGCCCGTTCTCTTTCATCGCCACGCCGACAGTGGATCCTTCTCCTGCCCTTACTACACTACCGTCAGCTCTACGCGATTCAGCCACCGCTAGCAGCGCCACCACTACTACCACCGCTATCGTCAGACTTCTTGAATTCCAAAGATAAATGAACTTTGAATCCGCCAGCGCACCAAAGGCGCGCGTATATGTGTAAGAGCAAGAGGAGTGGAAGGAGGCACAATTAACGTGCGGCCGTTCCTGATTTATCGGTCGGCTGAATCGGTTGGATTGGTCGTCAATTTCAACGCGTGGCTTTTCCCACTCGCACGTCCGCCCGTCCGTTTGCATTGCACTCTTAACTCTGGCTCGTATCCCACACCCCTCCTTCACCCCCCACCCGGCCTATAAGATTCCCCGATTCCTCACGCCGTCGCCACAAACTCTCCGTCAGATTGCCCGGTTCCGATGCCTATATAACAAGTGTTGCGCCGCGATCTGTATCACACCTTTGGGGGTTTCTTGGCACACGTTATTTCAAAATCCACCCGATCGTTTATCAGCTGCAGCCATTTTATACGCACGTATATTATTATAATAACCGATTTTGATTGTATACGCGAGAACTCGTCTCGACAATCCATAAATAAAATACCCGATAGTATTTAGAAAAGACTGTGCGAATAGAGTTTTTATTATCATTATTATCGAAGTCGCAGCAGATCTATGTTCGCCGTAATTTCATTAGGCCATTGCTATTACGCGTATTATTATAAATGATTGCGGGGTAAACTCGATTACGATACGGCGCGTGGTCGGTTTACATAATATTACGACCGCGTCTATCGTATCCATCGGGTATTTCTTTAATATTATATTATATCACGATAATAGAAAATTAGTGTTTTGTTTATACAATAACATTATAAAAGTTAGTACTACGGTATTCAATAATTTTAAATTTTTATTGAACGTATCGTAAAATGTAAATTGTATTTTTAAATCGATAAAAATACATTATTTTATTATATTTTAGAGGCGTCCAACGAGACACGGTGTTTAAATCGTTGCGATACGTTTATCACACATTAAATGTACAAATAAATTCTTCAACCACTGATTAACAATGGTCATCGTCTTTCGTATACACTCAAATAATATAATATTATAATATTATTGCACGGCTGTGACCTGTTCGTATTCCTGTGCTGAGATTGTCGCGAGTCCTGTGAAGAGTTAGGCGTCCTAATGTTTTTTCCACAGTCCTCATTTTCAGACTACGCGACTAAATGTCAAAGTACATTAATTAGCTTTTACAATTTCACAGAAGTATTGTAATGTGATTAGGTGCCAAGAGCAGTCGTCAAACTTTTCAGTGTACGTGGAAAATTAGAAATGTAATATGTAGTACGATCAACTTGTCGAGAGCAGATTCACAAACTACGTTCTTATGAACGATGCCATTCGATATTTTCGAAATTAAATTACAAATGTAAATTAAGGAGATTACATATTGTTTCATAAACTTAAACTGGCAATGTGATTGTAATGAATAAAGGTATGTTACAAAATTCATAAAATTGATTACAATAATGCGTATGAATAAGTAAGAAAACGTTTCTAGTATAGTTGGTGAATTTCAAAACGGATAGCCCCGGAATAGTTAATTTTATATACACGTTCGTCTAAATTATATTATGGGTATATTCGTAATTTACAAAGTTGCCTCATATTATATATCTAATAACAATGTTGCTTAGTATGAAATTTAAATTAAATTAATTTAATCTAATATTTTTTCACTAAAACTAAAATATTATTGTTTGTAATTATTATAATATATTATGACTGCACTAATAATTGAAATAATTATATAATATCAAAATATAATGCATAAATAGATCTCAAAATTACCGTTTAAATTTAATCGAGATATAATTTTGGAAATTAATTTAGATAGTATTCAATTATACGGAATTAATATAACAATTATTTTATTTTTTTTTTTATATTAAAATATTTTTTATGTATAGTTTAAAAAAATGTGACTATAGATAAATGTAATTTTTTTTTTATTTCTCTATCGGTATATTTAAATCTATATATATATATATATATACTGAGATTCTTTTATAACGGCGGGCTTAAGAATAAATGTTCAAAGTAAAAATCAGCGTGTGAAAATTAATGGAAGTAAATATTTTTGACGGAACAATGGTTAAAAGATGTTATAATCTCGGAACAAAACAAATAAAGTAAGACACTCTTACTTAGTTTTTTTCTCGGGAAAATGACATTAAATTAATTGTCTCATTCGATTTAATGGCTTCGCGCAATAATAGATAATGGAAAAATTGGTTTAAGATAGATTTTCATTTGCCAGTTGTTTACGTGTGACAATTCCAGTTCTCTCGAGCTTGGCGAGAAACTAATTCACACATAATAGTCTTATCTGTTATATGTATATGAGTGATCTGAATACGAATATTATACCTTACAGTAAACTTGGTAGCCATAATAAAATGATAAATATAATCTGTCTAGATTTTACGGTTAAAATTATAAGTATTATGTATATATTGTTAATAAATAAAGATATTAATTAATTATCATCGTGATCGGATTAAATGATTTTGTATTGGTACTCTACATTCTTAAAATATAATTTATCATTACTTAAAAATGATCAATATTTGATAACACTGAATATTCCAACGATGATACAATAACTATCACTGAAAAATCGCTTAATATTTAACTGAAATATTTATTAAAACGATATATTCAAAAAAAGTTACAATAAGTACGTAAAACATCATTGGTGAGCTAAAAATAAAAATAAAAATATCAGAAACTGACTCCTGACGGTATGATATGCGTATTTGTTACATTCGACATTTATCGAATATAATATACGGCTAGGTTAGATAACCACGTTTTCATATTTTTTTTACAATACTAACATACCATATTTAGCATAATTTAATAATAAAACTGCTATTGAAAATGGCAACTAATTCGTATTACATTAGACCAAATTATTCGTTCAAGACTGCCAAGGCACACAATTTCTTAATTTGTAAATTATTTAAATGCAAATTATACGTTCGAATTTTTATGGATTGAGGACGTGGAATTAGTAGCAAAAACAGAATAATATTATATAGTTTAATATAATATTTATATAGTATATATAAGTCTTAACAATAAATGTGCATCTAATTGGTTTCATTGATCACAACAACGACAATAGACCATATTTACAAATTCTCGAGAATAAGTAAGAATACATTGTACAAATACAATATTATAATAATAAAATAGAAAATATAAATAAAAAGTATAATAAACCTAGTATTCAAATTAAAATATTCTACATCGAGGCTTAGAAAATGTAGTTCTTTTACTTATTGAAGTTCTTTTCATTTAATAGAACTCGCGCGAAGTAAAGTTCAATTAAACGGAAAATTTCGTATCGTATATAAAAAAGAAAACAACCATGACCTTTTACGGTGATATTTTATTTAAAATCATGTGAAAAAAAAACAGACATGGTAAACTTCAATTTTATTTATAGAAAAAGACTAGTCGAGTATTCCTATTATTTTGAAGAGATGTTAAACAAAGGTTAATGTCCACTAGGACCTCTCAGTTGAAATATTATTATTTATATACGAGTATGCACCTAAATTAGCACAGTGACATATGTTTGTCTATCGTTTTGTATTTATTCTAATATATTTGATCGATGTTAATATATATTACAACTAAGATTTCATATGCTTATGATCGAAGAAAAAATACTATTTTTAAAAATATAATTAATTATAAGTCTGAAAGCAAAAGCCGAGATGTTTACCTATGCTTTTATAGAGGAAAAAATGTTGTTGTATTATTTAAATTGATTTATATTATGTGCATGCAAACCTATTTTGTTTGTATTTTTTTTTTAACCAAATAAATTTGTTAAAATCTATATATTATACTGAATAGCGTTATGATTATACGCAATTCGACAAGATTGTTTCAGGATATTAGATTCAGTGTTATATACATCTAAAATACTGTTTAATCTTTAAGCTTTTGTTTAAAACTCATAAGGCGTACCTAATGAATGTTGTCTGAGTAATTTAGATTCAATGTGCTTATTATATGTATAAAGAGCATTTAGGTCCAATTTCAATGTTAAATTCCTGTTAGATCTCCACCGTTTAAAAAAAATACATTACTAATCAAAGATGGGTCGAACTAATAGTCGGAAACTATTAGCAAGCAAATAAAAAAAGTAAGGATTTATCTATAAGTTGCATTCTTACTAATTAAAAATAGACAACCACCCACATAATGATGAGAACAAACATGTTATTGTAGTTGTATGTATGATGAATTCCAACAAAACGATTCCGTGAAAAATCATCGCTACCTACGTAAAAAAAAATACAAATTAGGAGATAAATAAATACACTGTCGTTCCGAACAACTCATTTGAAACGCGCTAGAGTTCAAGTTTCAAAGGTTTATTTAATGTTTTTTTTTTGTAAAAATAACATTATAGTTGTTGAACATTACAGTGCATTACCTAAGTGTAACATATGTTGTTTACCGATGCTTTCAGGCGAAAACTACGAGCTATCTCTGAATTAAGTAGGTAACGTTCATCTCAACAGCCACAACGCGCACCGCATAAATGAGCACACGAAATTATTCAGTGTCATAGTAGATATAATACTGTGTCTGGTTGACTCGGCGATTGCTTATTTAAATTAGTTTGTATACATATCGATGACACTCTAGCCAAGCCTTTCGGTGGCCATCAATCGGACGAGATGCAACGCGTATTTATTTATATTTGTTGATTTTATTTGCCACCATTTCGGTCGGATATTGCGATTAGAATGTCGTACTTAATGTAATAGTCTGGTTTCTGCACTCTGCTCGGGCTATTACTAAAATGGCGATTATGTGCGTGTTTAATGTATACCCATTGATTCACCAAAGCAAGCACTCCGTCATTTTTTCTCCAAGGTGCCCGGACCGATTTTTCAAATCTCCCGCAATTCTATACGATTAAAAAATTATATTTTATATTTTAGTTACCACCTTCATTATATAATACTTTTCAACTAATTTACTGCACGACACCTATTTAGGAGGAGGGGTGTTGATGCGGTGTATTATGTCAATAAAAATAACTTCACGTGAAAAACATTCAAGCCTTGTAGAATTGTCGGATTTTAATACCTTTTTATTTATATGAAAGAAGAAAATACATTACAGGTCATATTGAACTTTGGTTTTGTTATAAAATAATTTGTGATAAAGGATTAAAATTGTCTCATTTTTAAAGACGTTATAAAGTTTAAGATTAAATTCTAAAAACCGGAGTTTAAAGCGGCCTAAAGAATATTACTATATTTTAGTTTAAAAAAAAATGATTTGTTTTGGTTGATTCTACAGAGCAGGATCATTATACCGTAAAGTGCATTATTATGAATAAAATTATATAGGTACGGGGAGTCCTAATAATGCATTTTTTCAAATTCTTACTTTACATTCACTTGAATATTTGGTTTTATTTTATTAAATTTAAGGGAAATATTTCCAAACTATAAAATAGATAGGTATTCTAAGCTATTTATCTATCTCCTTCTCGTTCGAATTTTAGGATATCAATATTTTAAAAGATGTCATTTGATTAACAATTTTCAGAAAAAAAAAGAGTGATTTTAGTTTTAAAAAATCAGTTTATATAGCCACGGGCTCCTTATATGGTATAAAAATTCATATTATTTTAAAATATAATTATTAATTCTTAAAAATGCGAATAGTATTCATTATTAAAGGAAAAAAATAGGAGGGATATGTTCAGCGAATCACACTGTGATATATATGAATATACATTAATTTACTATCCGTCATATATGTATATTATTTATGATTATAGTGCATACACTCACTATATATCGTATACGTATTGCATATATCTATTTCGCACGGTGTCGTATGTACTATTTTTCGATCTTTAAAGTGTGAACTAAACCGGTCATCCACAGGCCATAACAGTCTCTTCCAACAAACATAGCTCGCGAAAATATTCGGTTGTCCGTTATAGTTCGTCGAACATATTATTATAATATGACGTCATACGACCCGTGAACAATTATTATGCCTCACAAAACACATCATAGTTCGTAAAAGGTTCATCAATATTATGGTGCGATCGATTCGTATAATCCTCTAATCCAGTTGTGAGTGTAAAATATTCACTTGCTTAGTGGTCGTTACACATATTATTTATGTTAATTTATTGCTTGTAAAACTTAGCATGGCGGAGGTTACGTAAGGAAAATTATATATATATATATCGTGATGTGTTGTCTGTAACATCTGGTCATGCGTCGCCGTCAACTGTACGTTGACAAAGATTCGATTTTTACAGCGCGATTAAATAATTACAGGAATATTATATAAATAGGAAAATAATATCATATAATCCGGTATTGCATTGAAGGTTTTCATTGGTTCCGATTATTCTTTGAGGTGCGCTAAGATAATATAACCATAATATACATAATATAATATTCAATATGCGCAATAACGATTCACGTGTTCCAACTCCTTGCTGCTTTGCATTGGTACGATACAATATATATATATATATATATACGGTAGGTACCTATTCCAATTGTGCCAATAATTATTGTACATCGGTTGTCTGGGGGATATTGGCGGCTGCAAAGCTCTCTGAAGATCTGACAGTAAATCACTACACAGATGTGTATGCCCCATCACAGAACTTTCGCGTTCATTGGACTACGAGAATATATTATTATTATATATAGATACCGTCGATAATTCAATATTCTGGCAAATAACCTGATTTTGTAGGCGCGATTTCATACGTCGTGCTGAAAGTAAATTATACGGTATATAGTGAACTTCGGGCATACGATAATGGCCCGTCTCAGCCACTGCAGTAACACTCTTACCGATATCAAATTAATATATTTTATTGTATTGATAATCATAATATATTTTGTTATAAAAAAAAGCTTCAAAATATAATGAAAACCTATGGGAAAAATCAATAAGACGTAAAATATTTAAGGAATTTAATTAACATTTATATGTAGTGGCACGCAATATAAAATTCAGTTAATTTATCGATGTATATATTATGCAGTATAATACACAATATTACATATTATTATAATGTTTTTAGTAAGTGTTTTCAAATATTTAATCGCTCAAACACTCGAAATACTCTGAAGTTCAGTTAATTTTATGAAAAACAAGACCAAGAAAATAAATACACTATAAAACAGTAAGCTTCAACTATATTTAAAATAATCGATTTAATGTTCTCAAATTAAAAAAAAATTATCTCTTATAATTTGTTATATCAGTTTCAACAATTTGACAATAAGAATTATTATTTTAGATATTTTTAGATTCTGAGCGGAGCGAGAAATATATTGATATTGCAATATTGTGTTTATTTTTTTATTATTTTTGGTATCTTTTAGCACATTTTAGTGCAGTAAAAGTACTCTGATATTCTTCATCAGCAACTTTTCTGATAAGAAAGTAAATCTAGTTAGTACTTAGAGGGAAGGAGAGGGGGTCACAAGTACAAAATTCCCAATAGTCTTTAAACGCGCCAGGAAAAACAAAAAAAAAAAGTTAAGGAAAAACGAGGATTTTTTCGCAAAGCAAATTTTTAACAATATTTATTTTCATTTTTAATGTAATAAAAAAAATGACCATAAATACATAAAATTTTCACCCAATGTTTATATAAGGATTTTCTATACACCATACAATTTTCAAAATATTTGAGTTATAAATAACCATAATAATTTTTTGGGTTTTTTTTTATTATTATTGCCGATAAAAAATTTTTCAGTCGGTTAAAAAACTTTAAAATATAATGCAATGTTCTTTATAAGCATCTACAGTTGACATTTTGAGAAAATATGTAAAAATCACAAAATTTTGAAGTTTTTTTTTTATTAAGAAATTCATAACAATTTTTCTATTCAACACAAGATTCTCTATAAATTTTCCTACCTTTCTAAAAAAAAAATTTAACAGAAAGTCAAAGTTAATTTTTATGAACGTTTGAAATTAGACATTAAACATTCATCCGTTTTCTCCGGGAACGTTTATCTTATTTTGATGTAATTCAAAAAGGAATAATTAAATACGTTTGAAATTTTTACAAAATGTTTAGATTATCATTTTCTATACATCAAAATAATTTAAAAATATTTCGACAGTTTTGGGCTAATTGTAAGCCTAGGAAATTTTAGGTTTTTTCAATTTTTTTTTTTTTTAATATCGAGAAAAAAAAATTCATTAAGTTAAATCTTTTGAAAATGTAATACAAGATTTCTCATAAGTTGTTAAAATAGCAGATCAAAAATAATAAAAATATATAGATTTTTTGATGATGAAATTCATCAAAATTTCAAATGTTTGCAAATTAATAAGGAGTTAAAAATGTACAAAATAATCAGATTTTAATTAAGAATTGAAAATTTAAATCAAGATTTTTCGTAACTCGTTAATATTGTAACCAAAAAATAAAAAAATAATTTTTTATAGACATTTTAAGTTCAAATTTGGACGAAATTAAATATTTAAATGAAGAATGGCAATGTTAGTTATATTTCGCTGTAATTTAAAAACATTTTTTGTGGGTGCTTGAAACTTTTAATGTATATTATGATTTTTTATACATTCAGTGACATTTTAAAATGCAACGCTTTCTGAAAAATTGAATTCAGCATATTATATTATTAATAGTAATAAAATTTATTATTTTAATAGCAATATTATCTTAAAATAGGTACATTTATTTATGTACCAGTAGATTAACAAACCGTATTTGCTTAGAATCGTTTTTGTAGACAATGATTTATATCATTGAATTCAAATTTAGCACATCCATAAAAGTGATCTACTCGATATCTACTGTACAGCAAATCGGTATCACCCATTTGCCAATATTTTTTTTTATTGTATTTAAATAAATCATAACGGTAAGCACTACATAATTGTTCATTCATACTTATAATCGAATAACATAATTCTTCAGTTCTTTAGACTTTTTGATAATAATACTAATAAAAATAAAAACCGTTTTGCAACGACAAATACAATTTGGTTTTGAAATAAATGTTTGTTTTATATAAACTTATAACTTCGATTTTCTACACTGTTTAAATTTACCATATATATTTACATAATAGTTTACAGTTCACTAGATTTTTATGGTATATAAATAATATTTCTCATTATGAACAAAAAAATAAAAAATCCTGTTGTCATTATCACACTAGAAGCGCATATTTACCATCATTATTGTTATAAGCAGTAGTAGTAGTAGTAGTAGTAGTAGTAGTAGTAGTAGTAGTAGTAGTAGTAGTAGTAGTAGTAGTAGTAGTAGTAGTAGTAGTAGTAGTAGAAGTATTTGTAATCAAGCAAATTTGTTCATTACGCTCAAACTCTCAACATAATAAATATATTTACTTTATTCACAAAAACTAATTCATCACTGGTTTTTTTTTTTGAAAATAAAATAAACAAAATGACTTTAATTTTATTGTTAAACTATATACCTACGGAGAATAATAATATATACACTCACCGGGCACCGACCAATAATGACACGGTGGACAATGATGGATGTATATTATATAAATTATAGGATATAAAAGTACTTTTGTCGTATTTTATTTTTAGGTAAATCGCAGCGACGGAACTACGTCGAACATTTTTACTGATTGCGTTGCATTGACACGAAATCAACTGGCGTATTGATTATCGCCAGACATTTGGACCCCGTTGCGGGCCCGGTGTATATATAAACGTTCGATTTTTTCCCGTTTCCGTTAGGGGTATGGCAAAACGCCGCCGTCAGATATGTCCTTTACAAATGGCGCGGCAGTGTTAATTTCGATATTAGTTTAATTAAAATGCTCGTTAACCACGCGGTTCGGTACAAATTAGTCCGTGAATTATATAGGTAGCAGACTATACCCGTATGGGTACACTAAATTTGCTCGCGGAATGTGTAGGGCGATCGTGGCAGCAGGACGGTTTTTGAAACGCTTGCAGAGTGTAGCGTTGTACAAATACTAATTGAAAATCATTCTCTCCGCGAACGGGTCCGAAAACGTCAAACGTCCCGCGTTCTATTATTTCCGTGTATTTATTCCGGATGTTTTTACATCGCGCACCTATATACTTACCTTTTGTTTTTTTTTTTTTTTTTTAAAAAAATTGAATTCGAACTGTTGTAACGGAACTACATTTGCTGAAGCCGGTTGTTTTCAAAGAAATAGTATGTCATTAGACTTTACGTCAAAAATAGTAGGTTAGAGTATAGGTGTTCCAAAAAATTCTAAAAAAAATATCGTTTTTTTTTTGTCATTTTCATACGTGTTTGTTTTTTTCCATGTATTTGGGTGTACGCTCAAGTATCGACGTTATTATGTTAACCGTCGAAACGGTTAGAATTTTCTGTTCAAGATAATCGTTATTTTTTTAACACCAAGTATATATGTTTTATATTGCTTTGAAATTCGAATACTGTTCCTGATAAAGCTATACAGAAAGAAGACCTAAGTCAAGAAAAAATTGATTTATACTTACGCAAGAATACCATGTTGACATTTAGGTACTATCTTAAAAACTGAGAAGATCATTAATAATTTCACTTGAAAAGTTTCCATTCATCATTTTTTGTTGTGTTTATGAAACAAAAAGAAACTGAGAGTTTTTATTAAAGATATTATGTCTTAATATATCATATAACATGAATTATAATTTCAACTCCATTAAATGCATTAATTTTTATCTTGTAATTAAAATAATATTTATAGTACGGATACATAAGTATAAAATTGCGGAAAATAATACATATTTATGCAACAAAATTGTACTAATTAAAATAGTTTCTTAGTACCATACATGATAGTATATTACATCTTCTAAATAATACGATTTGAATTTTAAAAATAATATAGTTTTAAGGGAATTTTATTAAATTTTAACTTTTAAAATAATATGTAAGTAACAACTTATAACTTGTTACAGTTTTTAATTTAATTGACATTCCATAAATGGAAAATATAAATCATATTTCATAAAACTAAAGCGTTTACTACTTTGTATTAAATATTGATTATAAAATGTATATGATTGCCTTATTATATTGTATTATAATGTTTTTATATTCTCTTTGGCATTTATTTTAAAGTTCTATTTTAATAAATATATAAAATACACAGACATTTTTATGCCGTGTAATGTTATGCGACAATCAAAATTAAAAATGCATTAAGCATATTATATCTGTTGGTTTATAATTAAAATTATTTGAATAGTATTATTGTAAGTCAAATTTGTAATTGCAGATTAGACAAGACATGTATAGAATAGAATTAATTTGAAGCTTAGCAAGATTCAAACACATTGAAGAAGACCTTTCAGAACTCATAAATAATGCACTAACTAATCTCAGATTAGGTAACTAGCGTTTTGATATCACAATAGTTTATGTATTCATATGCGGTAACATTTTTTTCGTTCAATTAATTATGTAAATATAAAAACAATTAGCAAATGAACTCTAAGATCATTTTTTCTACTCTTAATCATAACAATAAACGTACAACTATATAGATATAAAAAAAGAAATCATATTCGCATTAATGCAAATTATGATCAAGGTTAAGATTTTGCATATTATTATCTAACAGTCACGTAGTTTAATACTATCGCTTTCAATTTTATCAGGCAGCTGAAATCACAAAATAGAAATATTAAAACCATAAAAAGAATTCAGTAGTCGTTTAATTTCTCTCGCCCCATCCATAAAAACCCTAACAGAAGGCTAAAAAGTTGCTAACCTAACGACTTAGGTACCCTAGTTCTGTAAAATCAACCTGCCGGATGTTCGGCTGGCTTAACTGGAATTCGGCCATATATCGTTTTTGTTATTGCAATGGTATCATCAAAATTTGAGATTTAAATTAATATAGATTTCAATAAAAAAAAAAAGGTTAAAAGGTTAGAAAAAACAACTAAAATGTATAAGTAACATTTGTTGTTGATAAGTAGTAGTAGTAGTACTACTAGTAGATGTATTTATTATCTTACAATGTTTATACGTCGTATATTTTGTGTTTTTTTCAAAATGTTGACGGGAAAAAAATCACCTGTAGGTATATGAATAATATTTCCAGATTTCGCCAATGCAAATAACTGCTAATTCCGCATGATGAACGTAGGGCACCCTTAAGGATCATAAATTACGAAGGGACGGTAAAAAAAAATATAATGCATATTTTGGTCTCTGTAAATCTGTGTCTCTATATACAAATATATATATATAGTAATTGTATGGTATACGACCTACCTGCAGAGAAAATGGCTTCAATTAAAACTAGCCTCTAAATCATAATTACGATGTTTTAGTTTATGTACGCGTTTCCCTTGAGAAGTTAAGATAAAAAAAAAAAAGATATAACCGTGTAAATTATTTTGACAGCATTGCTTAAACACAAATGAAATTATGTGTAAATCAGTGATTATATCTATTTTTACAAGTTAAACATTATTTATTTTCTCTCCAAAAAACTATATTAAACAAACAAAGACGCAAATTTGGAAAGTAAAAAAACTAAATTATAATCTAAATAGTTTCAACAGCAGTGACTTCAAATCTAACAGCATTACATTTTTGAAATATTTCATTTAATTTAATGTTTTATATTATTATTGTTATGATCTTACTAATTTTAATAATAAAAGAAAAGAAAATCTTTAGTTATATAGTCAAAATAAATAATACATATAGCTGTTGTAAGAATTTTCCAATTTTATTAACTGATGTTAAATTTTGATCGAATATAATTGATGTTCATTTCAAATCAATCAATGAAGAATGAAAATAAAATGAAATTCGTAAAGGCTTTGGAAAGCAAATTTTTTCAGTGTCAATCAAATTTATATTTATAGGCTTTTAAATGGTTTAGTGCCTACATCGTGCCAATGACAAGTGATTCAATGATATAAATACAATATTATATTGTTTTATATTATTGAATTATTAAGTGTATAAGAAAATGATTTAAAGTTTTTTTATCTAGCAATTGATAGGACTGGTATTTTCGAACTACATATTTTAGTCATGAATGTTTAAACTTTTTTTTAGACATATTAATCCGATGATCATAATTGTTTGTGTACCTTATATATTATATTTTTTTTATTAAAAAAATTAAATTATTAATTTATCGTTATGAGCGAGTATTTTATGTAGGTAGAATATATTTTATGATCTGATGTACATTGTTAATTTTGTCAAGTAATGTTAAAAGAAATAAAAGAAATTTAATTTTTAAATTTTATGTTTTTAAGTTTTATAGCATATTATTATGATAGAATAACACATCAAGTGTACTCATTTTTATTTAGTTTCACAAACAAATTAAAAATCGTAATTTAAAAATACTTTTATCTATTATAATAATATATAATAATGTTCTCATGTAGGTAGAACAATAATAGTATTATTTATAACTATGCATATTATGATATTGTAATATTATGATTAGATGATATTTTAATATTATAATTGTTACGAAGGTGTCATATTTTCATCGTTATGCATAAGTTTATGAAGTGAACGATACAACGAAACAGACATACAATATTTATGCTATTATACCATAATATTATACCGATTTACAACCTGAACGCAAACAACCAGCTTACACAGTCAACAACTAATATATGTAATATGCTGTATATAAATCGACTAGACATATTATGCGGAACTTTGTTTATAATGATATTATCGTTATCGTTTTTGCAGATTCAAATATGGCTATCTATTTTGTTATAAATATTGACATTGGTAAGTATGGATAGGCGTAACACATATATATCACAGTCAAAAGTTCTAACAAAAATCGACAGAAAATCGCTACGTTTATAGTAAATAATTCCTAATATATGAAATGTGCTATCGACCACCAACTACATAGCGGGTAAAAGGAACCTAAAAAAAAAAAAAAGACCTCAAAATTAATACATAATCTATCATTTTTAAGTGATTATTCATATTATTAAAATTCTCGACCTATTATCTTGCGCCAGTTGTTTATACGCCTTAAAAGTGATAATATCGGTATTATTACGACGATATAATATTATAATGTGTGCAATATACATATTATATAGGACATAGGTATTACGAGTATTGCGGTGCAATAATAAAACGATGGCGTAACGTCATCATGCATTATTAAATGTTAGGACTAAAACGGCAAACGCATATCGAATTATGCATTATTATGGTAGTTATATGCACCGTAGTTATAAAAATATCGCATAACATTTGGCGAGTGCGCAAAAGCGAGGTATACATAATATTATGTACAGCAGTATAATGTAGCGACGGTACTCTATTAAGTTTAAAATTAATGATACTTTGCGACCAGCAAAATGGGACCCTAAACCAATTTAATTGATTCATCAAGGCCAAAAACTCGATATCTGCCGCGCCACTCCCACCTCCAACCATCAGAGTCGTTATAATTGTTAATAATTTGTTCGCTCACTCGGTCATCCCATACCATGGTATCGCACGGTTCACGTGCTTTTTAAACAAAAATTAAATTTCATAACGGGTTTTGGAAATTATTCAAAACGTTAATAGCATATTATTGTAAAATATAGCCACACAGTAGGTAGGTACCTAGTAGGTACCTATAAAATCCTATACCCCGAATACGCTCACAATTATTACACTCACATAATATTGTTCATATCGTAAATTCGTAGATACTAGATTAAAAAATTAAACAAAAACGGACGAACCGAAACGTTTAAAAAATAAACGACAATAGGCACAAACCCGTATATTATACTATACGTGTATGTACGTATGTGTGTATGTGTGCACCACGTGCGTTGTCGGATGAGCTTTGAGCTTGGCAGACCGGAAAATTAAATTTATGACACCTGCATTGTTAACAATAAACCTCTTTTGCTCGGATGAAGAAAATGGAAAATGCACATTTCCAAAAATGATTAACACATTGCCCACACGTTTAAATAGCCGCAATCAATAGAATGTTGTGAATGTCATGTCCGTGGATTAAAAACAATATGCATCGTTGTGGGTCAATGGTTTGACAAGTAAAAAGTATCGAACATTGTTATAACGTATGTATATATCGATTTTATCGGATAATTGTAATTTTAAATAATATATTTATATGATCAAATTGAGTGAATTTAAGATTTTTTTTTTTATTTGCACAGTAAATTTTAGTAAAATTGTGAATAACAACAATTTGAAATCATAAACATCATCAACAAATTAACACATAACTGAATAGTAACGGTTATATATATACAACACTATCATATGTTTTTATTGTTGTTTAAAAACAAATATAGAAATCATTTCTTGAAATATAAAATATATTTCTTCTTAAATAATATAAAATATATAGGTTTAATTATAAATTTAACGATATACATTGCTTTTAAAATTACACACACTTATGTAAAAAAATGTGTGGTTAAATTATTTATAGTTAAGCTACTAAAAAAAGTTATAACAAGAACTAAGGTATAATACATTGGCAAATAATAAACAAATGAACAACTAAAAATCATTTTTTGTCTACTTGATGTTCTATGATCAGCAAATAACACTTATGAAATTAAATTAAATATTAAATCGTTTTTTACGTTGTTCAAGTCAATGGGCAACGTTGAGTGTTCAAAGGAATTGTGAAGAAATTATGGCACAAATTCAGTGTCAATAGTGTAATGATTTTTAGATTTAAAAATGAGAATAATTTCTAAATGGTCGTATCATAATCAACCGGAATTTAATCCATCTGGAATGTAATTTGTTATTTTAGCACCCCGTTGGCTGTGACTGAAAAAAAATAAAAAATATGAAAAAAAAAATCTAAAATATGTCTATGACGTTGAATTCTCAACAATAATATAATAAGAGAACAAAGAATTATTTAAATTTAAAACCATTCAACGGATAAAAAATAAATATTCTGACACCGACGTCAGGTGTGGGTCATTCTACGCGACGACTGTATAATAATAAAGTGATAGAGCACCAACAGTCGGTAGTCCGCAGCCGTCTGTTGCGTTGATAAATAATAATATAATAATTCATAATAATTTTTATTTCATTTCTGAACCGCATACTATTACCGTCCAATATTTTGCAAATTACAAATGAGATAAATTATGCACCAAGCATATATTTTTTTCAACTTCGTCGGTCCTATTTTGCATTCAGTGTACCTTATAAATTTCAAATTGATAATTTAAAAATTACCAAACAGTAAATTATAGAAATGGCCTAATATATTGTTTAAACATATTGGTAGCCGGTGTTCTTGTAAAATTAATTTAACATATTAATTTCAAAATCACTAATAAGCAAATCGTTTAGAGGCCTAATTAGAATATATTTTCAAAGGCTTAAGCGGGATATTAATTATAACTGATTATATTTGAACATTCCAAAAATGGGAGTGGTTACCAGAAAGCTCGGGTTAACGGTTGGTATTCAAAAATATTGTTTTCATTCCTCGTCTATTATCGGTTAACCATTAACTGATTATCGTGCTGAGACAAACGGCGGCGAAAAGAATGACTATAATATTTCGAAATAACGATTTAGTTAGCACCGTGTAATGTTATGCACACGATACATAATAACAGACAAAGACGGTAAATTATGTTGTAACACCTGGGATCTTCCTTGTTCACCACCATTGTTAACTGGAGTCTGGATTACCATCATCGTATTATTAAATAGTAAATACTAAATGCAATCATTTATTGTTTTACTACCAGTTAATAGTGTCAGTTCAGTTTGCTACAAAATTAAAATTTTCTACTCGACCATTTAATAAATAAAAGATTCACTGAAATCGGATGCTTAAAGAATTTCATTATATAGTATTATACGGTTTTTAAATATTACCGAAATACTGTTTATACATTTTGTTTTACTTTATATTTCAATTAAAATTGGTAATACATATATATATATATATATATATAAGACCAAGTAATGCGTATTTTAGAAATATTTAAAATTTTATGGATTATACATATATTTTTAATGTGATTACATTATATGATTATTTTCTTTTCGATTTAGGTTGCCGTTTACCTTGTAAAATATATATTAAGAAAAATCATGCGAAATACTGAAAATAATATGAGTATATGAAAAAAGAATCCGAAATCATCAATTCTAAGAGCGTTTAATAAGAATATTTAGTTTCCGGAAAAAAAAATGGTTTTAGTGATTATTGAAAAATTGTATTAATCTCCTGACAAAAAATTAATATGTAATGAAATCGTATTAAAAGAAAATTACTTTTATATTTTTAATACTTATCAATAATTTATGAAATCGCTAAATCGCGTACCACGAAATTATCTAATTGAAATAATTTATACTTCGTACATAAATGATGATAATTTAATATTTAATAATGAGCTTTAAGCACAGTGATTTCACAAACAGACTTATATTAATTTATTGCTCTTTAAAATATTGTATAATAATATCATTCAAAATTCGTGATTATTCAAAACAACACATACAGACATACGACTGCTGCAACTTAAACTATATTGTATCCACCGCGGAAGACGCCCCGCAAATATAGTACCACTTTTATTTCACTGAACAACATTAGTGTTATAAGCTATAACATTCTTCTTATTATTAATTCTATACAATATATACACAGAGTGGGCCACCGAATGTATCTGTTACAGTAAATGATGTAAACGTGGTAAAAGACGTCATTCCCCGGTAAATGACATCATTTACCTAAAAATTGGTAAACGTTGTAAATGCAGACATTCTCCGGTTATTGTCGTCAATCACCAGTTTAATTGGAGAATGATGTTCAATATTTTTATGTCGATGTGAACGATCAGCGATAAGCGTGTAGGTGCTGAATAAGCTTCGTTAGTTGAAAATATCATGACGGAAGTAGATAGATAAACGAAAATCCCAACTAGCAATAACGTCGATAACCTGAGTAATAATATGAGATAATCTTTTAGTTTATTAGTTAGTATCTACGGGCATATTATAGCGAGTTGTATATGCGACGAGTGTGTGTTTAATAATATTATTTGTAAAAATTTGTGTCACCAGTGAACAAAATATATTAAAAGTTCGATTAAATTATAGTGTCATAGTTTTATTTAATTTCAATATTAAA